>OZ005653.1:47615270-47767770 GCA_963930645.1 Salticus scenicus
CGCGGTTTAGGATTGTGATTAAGTTAGTTTTATCTGAGTTTAAGATGACCAGTTCACGGTTGTTTTTTAAACCTTTGAGGCATTTTATATCAGCGGAGGTAGTGAATTGTTTATTGGTTTCAGAGATGGATTTAATTGCGACATTTCTAATATTTTGTTGTGTTTCGGGAGGAGTTTTTTCGATGGCGGTTTCAATATGTGCGATAGTGTCTTTGATGTTATTAGCCTCGTTTATGATATACTTGGAGACTAACTTTAAGAGTGGGTCTTCGTGGGTATTAGGGTGATAGTTAGAAAGATTTAGGTAGGGGTAAGCATTGGGGGTGGAATTGTTTAAGATTTTATCTTTTTTTTTTTTTTTTTTTAGTTTTTTTAACCAAATTTTTTGTTATGTCGTTTATTTAGTATTTCTTCTTCTATTTCGTTGTACTTTTTAATTTTTTCATTTATTCGGTTAAAGTCTTCGCCTGAAGCGGTGGTTTTTAGAACGGTTTCTAATTTTTTGTAGTATTGTTTGGTTTTATAAATATCGATTGATTTACGTTTTATTATTTTCCTAATGAGGGTGGTTTCTAGTTGTTTCACTAAGTGCCGGTAGTTTTTATTAATGTACTTATTTTTAATCCTTAAGAATCTGGGTGTGATATTATAATGACGTATCAAAACACTAAATAAAATCGATAACGCCCAGAAAGAAAGAAAAAAATTCACAACATCCATCCCCTTCTGTAACGGCAAAAGTATAAAAATCCAAAACGAAGCCAAGAAACACAATATCAATATTCCAATCAAACCAAACCGCAACATCTTTCAACATATCCGGAATGAATAAGACGTAATTGATAACCAATCAACCGCCAGGATTTATAAAATAGACTTCAATCACATAGATAACTCTCACGCATGTTATATTGGGGTTACTAAACGGAAAATTTACGACAGAGAAAAAGAACACAAAGCCGATTTAAAACATAACCGCCAATCCACCGCACTTGCTTCTACCCACTCCTCTAACCCAATTAATATTAACACCATAACAACTAAAAAAATCGCTCACTATAATAATCACAGTTACGCACTAAAAAGAGAAGCCATTGAAATTATTACTAACCCCACTGCAATTAACGAACGCGAACACGCTACTATTCCCAGAATCTGGAACCATTTGATCCTTTAAGACCGAAACAAACGAAGTGAAACGAAGGGAGGAAGCCAAGATGAAAACAACAAAAACACCGGCAGCGATGGATGTCACAGTTCATCTGAAGAAAGATGCGAATGCATCCGAAATGCATATGAAAATTACACGGACTAATTCTAAGGTATAAATAAGTTTAATTATTATATTTAGTAGTTTATTAATAATCTAAATTTCCTGTTTTTAAAAAACTGATTTTAGATTTAAAAATGTATGACATATGTGATTACCATAGTCTTATTTACATTGTTTGTTGTTATTGCAGTTTCATTATGTATATGCGTCAAGAATCAACTTCAAATTATCACATAAAAAGTATTTATCTAGGAAACAAAATCAGAAAATATGTCTTTTTAAAGTACAATCATATATTAATAAATAAAGCCATAAACTGAAAAATGCATTATATGATTAAAAAGAAAAATATTTCTCGATGAAACAATTTTCTAATGATGTTAAAAAATGTAAAATTGTTAAGCAATTTACAATAAACAAAGTGTAATCAGTAACATTTATCGATTTTATCCTTTTAAGTAATTTATCCTTTTCCATACATGTACTAATTACTTTAAATTTAATTGTCTAGACATAAAATTTTAAAGAAATTTTTTAAATAATTCTGTGTAATCTAATTGTATTTAGAATTTTTTTATATAAATAAAATAGATACGAAATACAATGCTGATTAATTAATTTATGCTCATTCTTTTACCTGCAATAGTTTATTGTCAACAACGTAAAAGGTATATGATTTCTGACAGTTTATTCTCTTGTTTTTTTAGTTATTAACAAAGTTAAAGTGATGCTTATGTCATTTCTAACAGTTTAAAATTTTATATGAGACTTTGTTTAGCATATTATCTGTAAAACTCTGAAAAAGAGTATCAAATGAGGGAAAATAAAATCATTTTGACACTCTATTACAAACCAGTTAAACAGTAGTGGTTAAAATTAGAATATCAAAAAATTTAATTTTGTTGAATTCATTATTTAAGTTAGCTTAGTTTCACATAAATAAAATCAAAATGAGGAGTCTGCATTTGTTTTCATAATAGATATCTCACATAGCAAGTTTCGTGCATTTATATACCATATACACTGAGACTTACCCTATTTATTCCCGAAATAAATTACAATATATCAGCGCTATTCGTCTGCCGATATACACTGAATATTATAAGAATAGCGTTCCGTAGTGGCCCTCTGGTATGCCATATTTTCTGAAATTATAAACAATAGACTCTGAGATATCATCACTCTGTTCATGAGGAAAATTGCAGCGTAGCGGTTTTACTTATTGAGACATATATAAATTGAAACACTATAATGTTTCATAATGTCCCTTTTGCATAGCAAGTTTTGTTTGATTATACACAAAAGAACCTAAGATATAAACTTCCTTTATATAAGATAAATCGCTCTATTGTAGCAGCACCTGTGGAGCAATTTGCACCAAACGTTGTAAATTATAATAGGTGCAAGTACATAAAATTGTATAGGAATTTCTGCGTTGTAGTTCCTGAGATACAGTTGCCACAAAAACTTTCTCACACGCACACACAGACACATAGGTAGAAATTTTATGAAGAAGGTCAAATCGTGTTCTGTACGTCTCAAAACGTGTAAACCCATCGAAAAAGAAAGTCGAAAATTTTTTTAGGTACAGTAGTTTCTAAAAGTAAGTACAGAAGAAAATAAGAAATCCATTGCCTACATTTCTTTTTAATTTCATATTTTGAGTTAATTCTAGGTTAAAACGTTAAATCTGGTCTAATGTGGATTACGAAAACCATAATTCAATAATTATTTCTTACTTTAAAACAATGTTTATAAGAGAGAACATAAAATATAATACGAAATGGAAAATAAAAGGAGTAGAAGAGGAGTCAGTGGATAGGGTTGAATCGAAAAGGTTTCAAGGAGTTTCTTAGGCAAAAATAGTGAACACACAATGTTAAATGTAAAATAAAGTAATTTTCGTGTAATTAATAGAAAAAAAAAATAATTCAATACAATAAATTTAGAACTTTTTTTATTGTAAATTCCTATTATTTGGTGGTGGGGGGGGGGGGAAGTCGGTTCGTGATCGGTAGAAGTGAAATCATTTTGGATTTAGAATCCTCGATAAAATAAATTTTACAGGGTTGAGGGGGGGGGGGGATACACTTGTATTTATTTACATATTTATTTATTTATTTATTTATTTATTTTTTCAAACTTGTGCTATTATTGGATTCTTAAACAAAGTATAATGAATATATATTTTATTTTTTTAGTTGTTCGTGATTTGTTTACAATTATTATACATAAACGTTACATTAGACACTTATTAATAAATTTTTATCTTAAATATATAAAAATGTCATTATATATGAGAGATAATATAAAGTATAATAAAATAAGTGGAATGAAATACTGGATCCTACTGGATGAGATATTGCTTGTACAAACAAAACGTGGCAGTTAACTCTAATTGTTTTTGTCTATGTGTATGTAAATGCTCATTTAATTTTAAATCAAATTTATAATTATTAGTCTGTTTTCTGATACTTAATCTGAAATATATTGCCTTCGAAGCTATATAATTTTTTTTTAATCATAAAAGAATATAATTAAAATTCCCCATATTAAAGACCATTTATTGCCGAAACGTCAGTGGAGGCCCTCTGTTGAGACTCAAAACGGATTTGGGCTGTGTCTGTCTGTCGCGCGATAGCGGCCGCAAGAATCCCGCTACTAACTTGTAATTTGGTACACATGTTCATGTGCCCCACAGAATCAGCTGTAGAGTTTTGGGTGTGTATTCCATTTGTAGTTCGTGTACAGGGACACGTCCAAGTTTTTCTTATCATTACGGTCTATGGGAGGGATTTGTATATACCGCGATAGCCACCGCAAAAATCAAGAATTGACTTCCAATTTTTGCCGAAACGTCAGTGGAGGTCCTCTGTTGAGACTCAAAAGGATTTTGGGTTCCGTCTGTCCGTCTGTCTGTCTGTCTGTCGTGCAAAAGCGGCCGCAAAAATCACGCTATTGACTTGAAATTTGTTACACATGTTCATGATCCCCACGAAATTAGCTGTATAGTTTTGAGTGTGCATTCCATTTGTAGTTCATGCACAGGGACACGCCAAAGTTTTTTTTTATTATTACGGCCTATGGGAAGAATTTGTATATACCGCGATAGCGGCCCCAAAAATCACGCTATTGACTTGCAATTCGGTACACATATTCATGAACCCAACGGAATTAGTTGTATAGTGTTAGGTGTTTATTCCATTTGTCGTTCGTGTACAGGGACACACTAAAGTGTTTTTTATCCTTACGGCCTATGAGAAGAATTTGTATGTACCGCAATAGTGGCCGCAAAAATCCTTCGATTGACTTACAAATTGGCGTACATATTCCAGCTTTGCATATAAGTAGCTGTCTAATTTTTATTGCTATATTTTTTATAAAATATAGCCAAAGTTCTTAACATTACGGCGTATGGGGTGAATTTCGTTTAAACGCATTTTAATATCATTACTTTGCAACGACGAAAATGAAACTAGCGTACGTGAGTAAGATGCTTAAATTTATGTTGTTTGAAGAAAATATGTTCTCTTAAGCTTTCTAATTAATGTACAGGACCACAAAAAATGTTCTGACAATGTCACGTAGTCATTCAAACGATGTTAAATTTGGAACAATTATTAATTTTAAGCGCAAAATAAGATGAAAAAATTTTATTGGTGTACACAATGTTTATGATTTGTTTACAGAGACACAGGAAAGAATTTCGTAACATTAGAGAATATGGACAAATTTTTATTTAAGCGCACACTTTAATGCGTTTATGCTAAATTAAACTTAATAAAATTAACATACATTATAAAGATGCTTTAAATCATGTTTACTCTTAAAAAAGGTTATGTATAAACTAAATAATTTATGAGACCACACAAAATAATTCCGAGTATGTACTGTAATCATCCAAATGATGTCAAATTAGTATGAAAAAATAATGAGCTATAATTAAATAGGTTTATTCTTATTATTGGCGTTAATAATGACTGTGGTTACTTTTCCAGGATACATAAAAGAATTTCGTACTATTACGGTCTATAGTCGGTATTTCTTAAAAGTGTATTTTCACATGGTTACACCCCATCAAATATAATGAAATTTTATGAGAATTTTAAAAGCATGTTTTCCTGTTGAAAATTGTGGGCATAGAATTGAAAATTAGTTTAAAGGTTACGCATAATATTTCCGATATGCTATGTAATTTTTTTGTAGGAAATTTGGTAGTTATGAAATTTGGTATTTATGAATTTCAGGGAAATAATACAAGACTGTCGTTTCGTTTATCAAGAATGCATATTGTTGCGTACATGGGAGTTCGCAAGTTGTCCGAGAATGAAAGGCGAAACTTGCAAAAATTCAGTAATTTATTCGCAGAAAGTTCCAGAAAAATACAGGTCTATAAACCAAGTATCAGCTTCAATTCAACTAGTAAAGACAGCTTAAACAACAGCCGTTAACAGCAAAACAACAGTACAAACTGTTTAGCAATAACACATACAGCAAATCTCATTCAAAAAGCTCAAAGCAAAGCAAGCATTTCACGAAACTGACACAGATCTGAGACTGACCGCCTTGGCGAAAATAATGCTCCTTTTATACTTTTCTATCGAACACAGACTGTTCTCGAAAATTCTAGTATCACATCAGCCAATGAGATTAGAGATTCCATATTTGGTATATCCCTAATAAGGATTTTCTCGCCAAGGTCGCCAAAGAGGGAAACAGTCGCCAAATTTGGCGCCAAATCCATTTCCTCACTTATTGGAGCTTTTTAATGCGTTTTCAAAGGAAAATTAGGCTATTTTAACGCTAAAACGACTAGAAATGCACAAAATTAGCCTTTTATCAACTTACTAAACCTCTTTGAAAGAAATTATGCAAAAATAAATGCAATTATTTACAATTCCGTAACACTTTATATGATATACAAATCGGTATACAAAGAGAGATACAGCGGGGGTTTGAGGGGGGCTGTCGCCCCCCTCAGGAATGTATCTGATTATGGTAACAAGTCGATCGAATCAATATATGCTATTATATAATAAGGAATAAATAAAAATGGCCTATTGAATAATGTCTGATGTAAATAGGACGTTGAGGCTCCTGATCTGCAGATCCACTAGTTAGTTTATAGCTTTCACTGTTATTTAAGTTTACTAACAGTTGAAAAATAATTTGTTTTATATGCAGTGCAACAATTTATTTGCAGATATTTAATAACGTAAAAAATAATTTAAACATTACATAATAGTTATTTTTTTCTTTCAAATGTGTAAAAGACAAAAATATACTTCTGACAACTCGTTGTGTCTTACATTTACAAAATACGACAAACAAATGTAATCTCTATTTATTCAGAATGAGGATATTTTTTTTTTAAATTTTTAGTCAATCTTTCAATTTCAAATTGTTAAATAAAAATGACATAGTTTTTTTTTTTTTTTTTTTTTTTTATAAATATACCATAAGGAACATTTGTTTATTTATTTTTAGCAAAAATTTCAAGTGATTTTGAAAAAAATCAAAATTTGGATATAAATAGTTGTGTTTTGTTTACAGCCATAATATATCAAAATCTGGTTAAAAATTAGATGTTTTATCGGAAAATATTATTTAACTGTTCAAGGATTGACGTATAATTCACAAACTTGAATTATTCCAACATATTTCATAGAAAAATAATAGTTAAATGCTAGTTAGGCTTTTTTTTTTTTTTTTAAATATGTAACTTTCTTTACATGATTATTGTTACTATATTTTTCAGTATTGTTACACAAAATAATATTTTTTTGTAAGAAAATACGTGGGAATTGGCGATGAATGATTAAAATATAAAATAAGCTTCTACTATAGATTGCCAAATCGCGCAACAAATATTTCATGTATGCGTAATTTAACAAAAAAAACTATTCAGAGAGAAAATGTAAAGTAATTTCAGCAAAAAGCATGCTATATTCTGCCCTCTTGCAATGTTTTTTTTTTTTTTTTTTTTTTTTTTGCCTGGTGAAGGATCTTTTTTAATTAATACAGACTTCAAACAAATTTAACATAAATTTGAAGTTTATCGTGTTTCACGTCTAAGTTTTGAATTACCTTGTTATCGTTATTTTTTTATTTCAAATTCTGTCGTAGTTGTTTTACCAGTTCGTCACATGTTATACTAAAAAACAGGCTTTTCATGAGGGCGAATTTTGGAATGATTGAAATGCAGGAAAAATATCTAATATGCAAGCAGTATATATATATATATGTATATATATATGTGTGTGTGTGTGTGTGTGTGCGTGTGCGTTATATATATATATATATATATATATATATATATATACACAGTCCGTTAAGAAATTATAAGACTACTTTAATTTTGTAAATTATAAGAAAAATAAAGATTCTAATCATAATTTAAATGCATAAAATAACATATTGCTCTATATTTTTTTATAATTAGTTTGCAGTAACTTGGTATAATGCAATAAATGTTTAATTAAAACATATATTAGAAATAAGTGAAAAATAACTTGTTAAGAAAATATAAGACTATTTGTCAAAAAACAAAATTGTATAAAAAATTAATATGATAATGGTCCTCCATTTTTCCCTGATGACTTTAAACACTCTGTTTTTCATTGAAGTAACCAGGTGCTTTAGTTCAGTTATAGAAATATTGTACCATTCTTTTACAATGGCTACTTCCAGTTCATTGGCAGAAAAAAATTGTTTATTATTAGCATAAGCTTTGCGAGATAATAAACCCCATAGGTTTTCCATGGGGTTTGAGTGTGGACTTCAGCTTGGCCAGGGCAAAACATTATTTGTTTTCTTTTTTAAACCATTCCTGTGTGGATTTAGATGCATGACAAGCAGCATTGTCCTGTTGAAACATCCAGTTAGCGCCATCTAATAAAGGTCCAAACGGTATCATGTGATCATACAGCTTAGACTGATATTGCGTAGAGTTCATATGACCCGAAATCCGCTGTAAATCACACAAACCTTCATAACTGAAAGCTCCCCAAAACATTACTGATCCTCCATCCATTCGTCGACTGAAGCATTCTTTTGGTTCCTTCCACAAGTCATGCCAATAGTGTTTGTAACTATCAGGACCATCAAGGTTCAATTTCTTTTCATCAGAAAATATAATTTGTTTCCACTCATCATTCCATGACATGACATTTTTAGCCCATTTTAATCTTTCTTCTCGATGGCATTTCAATAACTTTGGTTTTTTCTTCAGTTTCATAAATTTAGTATTAATATTTAATTTAAGACTCTTCCAGACTGTTACATGTGAAGTTTTCTTGCTAAAAAGTTTCGAAATTTCACGAGTTGAAAAACCTTTTTTAGTTGACAGTCGAAAAATTTGTCTATTATCATGTGCTGTCAAAATAATTTTTCTACCAGATCGTTTTATTTTGTTTGAATATTTTTTCTAACTATGTCATTATGAATGACAGTTTTAGAACGATTCATTAATCTTGCAATATCTCTTTCAGATTTACCAGAATCTTTATAAAATAAAATTTTTCTCACTTTGCACTCCGATAATTCTTTACCTCGAGGCATCGTCAAATTAATCGTAGATAACACATTCAAACCGTAGATAACACATTCAAACCTAAAAGTTCGAATTAGTATAGGATGCGTTTTCTTATCAATTTTAAATACGCAACTAAAAATTTACATATTATGATCTCTTCTTCAGAAATGCATCAATACGCTTGTGGTCTTATAATTTCTTAACGCACTGTATTGTATATACATACACTGTAAATATTTGCTGCCAGAAATTCTCTGTAATTTGAGGAAATACGCCTAATATTCGAAAAAAAAAAAATACGTTGCCAGAACGTATTTTCTCAAATTACAGAGAATTCCTGTCATCAAATAGGACATATTTTTTACAGTGTATATATTGTTATTTTTTAAACTCTTATTTACGAAAAGGTGGCCTAAAAGGACCCGCTTAAGGAAAAACTTTGTGTAAAATAATATAAATGTTTAAATAAGACTCTGGCCATATGCTAGTATGTTTTACATTATATCTTGCATTATAAAGGTATTTTAATAGTATTTTAAACCCAAACTGAGTAATGAAATTAATAGGTTCTTTAAAAAATGTCCAAAAGAATCATTTTACTCCCAGTGAAGGTTAAAATGATCCTTCATTTTAAAATGAGTGTAAATTGTTTTCTATCAATAAATTAAAGGATATAAGAGTAGTTTATGAAAATATACAGGGTGCATAGAAAAGTCCTTTTAACCTGAAAATACTTATGAACGGAGAGTGTTACAGCCACGCGAGTGAGGTAACGGTATAGTAAAGCGGCTATGCCCGACCTAATGCAAACGACAGCAGCGCCCCTAGTGGCAAAATTTGGTAGTTAGATATTGCAAATCGAAAACGAAAAGAGATAGAGCAAAATTTGCAATTAGAATGTTTTAGAGCATCAATTAATTAGTACGAAACGATATTTGGTTTACACGGATAAGATAAATTGGCGCCTGTATAACGAAAAATTACCAAAATCGATGCACTCCATTTTGTGTAAATATTTGAAAGGAATAGCCAGAGGAAGAAGAAATATGCACAATTTAATGAATAAATACTATGTACTTACATCAATACATTTTGAAACATCACACACAAAAAGGAAATAGGTAAATTAAACTCTATGTCTCACAGTGATAAAAAGTTAATGTTGAGAATGTTCGAAAAGTTCGCCATGGCTCACGATACACGTTTGTATTCGTGTGAGTAATTCTGCATGCACATTTCTCAGCATGGAAGGTGTTACACTATCGAAAGCATCTGTAATACAATGACGTAGACCCAGCAGACTTGTATGTGGAGTTGCATAAACCAGATCTTTTATGTAACCCCACAGGAAGAAATCCATCGGAATCAGGTCCGGCGATCGTGGAGGCCATTCAATACTACTACCATACCAGATAATTGGTTGTCCAAAGCAATCTTTTAAAAAGCTTCGCACTCCAGCTAGCTGGTGTGCAGGAGCACCGTTGGAACCACATGTCCCGTAATGCGGACAGGGGAATATCATCCAAAAAGTCGGGTATGATATCCTGTAATAGTTGGAGGTACCTCTGTCCGTTTAATGTTCCTTCCTAGAACACAGGTTCCAGTAAGCGATCCTTCCAGATACCGCCCCACACATTAATGGACCAGCGCATTTGTTGTTTTGTGGATAGTCCCCACGAGGGATTTTCCAGCGCCCAGTAGTGGGCATTATGTCGGTTTAGTACTCCGGTACGCTGAAACAGTGCCTCGTCCGACCAAACAATGTTGGACAAAAAATCTGATTTATCTTCAACATTATTTAATACCCAGTTGCACCAATCAAATCGACGCTCATTATCCCGTGGCAACAGTTCTTGCTGCAGAGTGACATGATAGGGATGTGCATGTTGACTATGCAGTATTTGCCATACTCGGGCCCGTGTTAAGCCACAAGCCATGCTGATTTCTCTTGTACTGCTGTGTGGATGGGCTAGTGCATATGCCAAAATACTCTCTGGCGGTATACGCATACCTGCACTCACTGGTCTGCCAGAACGCGGACGACTTTTAGTGCTTCCTGTCTCCATGAACCGTCGCACTACATTTGCGATGGTAACTGCACTTGGATGTGGCACACCTGGAAAACGAACGGCATACTCCCGTGCAGCATGCGTTGCGTTTCGTTGACATTCGCCATAAATAAGCACCATCTCGCAATATTGAAAGTTAGTGAAGCTTGACATTCTCACGCAGCTCCAAAATTCTAAATCCAAACGTTTATTTTAAAGAAATGTATCTTTTGTAGGATCTCATTCATTTAGGATCATTCAAAATTCCATTTGTTTTGTCACTTTAAAAAAAGAACACATATTTTTTACCCGTCTCTAGGCAACGATTGAAATTGTCACAACACAGAAAATAAAATTTTTAAAATTAAAGCGCTCGCACATTAGGAATAAAATTATCGTCGGCCATCAATAATTTTATGCTATGAGATTATGTTGTTTGTATCAAGCGAGCACCAACACCTTCTAAACTAAAATTTTAAATGCATTGGAAATTAAAGTTTTCAGACATTACAGTACAGTACAAAGTCACAAACTGCATTTTCAAACTGCTGCATTTACGAAATGTGAATATGTAGAGTAGAACAGTCGCGCATAGATTACGGACATTTTTGGGTAGACAGGCGCTAATTTATCTTATCCGTGTGAACCAAATATCGTTTCGTACTAATTAATTGATGCTCAAAAACTTTCTAAATTGGAAATTTTGCTCTATCTCTTTTCGTTTTCGATTTGCAATGGCTAACTTCCAAATTTTGCCACTAGGGGCGCTGCTGTCGTTTGCATTAGGTCGGGCATAGCCACTTTACTATACCGTTACCTCACTTACGTGGCTGTAGTACTCTCCGTTCGCAAGTATTTTCAGGTTAAAGGGACTTTCCTATGCACCCTGTATAATGAAATAAATAAATAAACCAGGTTATAATTCTGTACATAAAAGACTGCATACCTAAATGAATAGGACAGTAGGACTTACCTTATGACAAATGTTATAAAACCTCATTTTTGAAAGAATCTTATTCAGACGTGAAATATTGTAATCACATGTATACCCCCATTGCTTCTTTTTGACTTGGTATAATTAATTTATATATTACCTGTAAATAGCACTGTCTGTCTTGAAGAAAACATATGTGGATCGATTCGAAACGATAGGATTATTTCAGGCCACCTTTCTCTACGTTAACAACATAATTTTAATTCGACGTAAAATCCTTGCAGAAAATTATCAGCTTTCACTTATTAACTGTCTAAAAAAAAAATAGCGAAATATATTTTATAAAGAACCTGACTACAGTGCGTATCGAAATGATAGGTCCACCCGCAATTTTCAAAATTTCGACTCTTAATTGAGAATAAGAATCACTTTTTTGGTAGAGATAATTAATCAGTAACTGTTATAACTATTTATAAAGAAATTTCTCAAAAATAAATAATTCCTTTTTATTTTATGCAAATTTTCATTTTCAGACCGTTTCAAAAAGATAGGTCCGCCTTCCGAAATTTTGCACCAATCACGTTTATTTACAAAAAATTTGCATAAATATCGTTGCTTAGTCTTACTGCGGGATTATGCTGGCTGCTGTGGAGGTATTTAAACAGATTTGAACATCACGTTGTAATCAAACGAAATGGGTCGCCGTTGCAGTCTTTCGCTGGTTGAGAAGGGGAAAATTGATGCATTTAAAACGTGTGGAAAATCGAATAGAGAAATAGGAAAACTTTTAAACATATCACATAATGTTGTAAACAATTATTTGCGACTTAGAAATGCTTATGGCAATAAAAAATCATCTGGCCGCCCATCAAAAGTGACATCCCGACAAAGAAGGACTATCGTAAAAGAGTTAAAATCTGGAAATATGAGCTTATCCACTGTGACCAGACAACAAAGCCCTCCAATATCAAAATCTATAGTCCATAGAGTGGTAAAGAAGTTCGGCAATATAGTTTACGAGAAGAGGAAAGCGGCTCAGAAATTGACTAAAAAGCACATTCTTTGTGCTTTTTAGTCAATTTCTGCACATGAAGTGATGTCCTGGAAACAAGATTGGCATCGTGTGATATTCAGTGATGAAAAGAAATTCAACCTGGATGGTCCAGATCGCTGGCAGTACTTGGCACGATCTGCGTAACGATAGACAGATATTCTCGAAGAGGCAAGCTGGTGATGGTTTCGTTACGGTATGGGACGGATTCGGAGGTGCAGGAAAAACTGATATAGCATTTGTAGACAATCGTTTGAATGCTGCAGGCTACCAACAGCTGCTTGAACAATATTTTCTTCCACAAGCAGAGCACATTGGGGGCCCATTCTTCATGTTCCAACAGGACAATGCACCTGTGCACACTGCAAAGTCCACTTTCGAATGGTTTCTGGATAATGGTGTACATGTTATCGATTGGCCACCTTGCAGCCCCGACCTGAATCTGGTAGAAAACATGTGGGGTATACTCGCAAGAGCGGTGTATGTAGGCGGAAGGCAATACAACAGTACTGCAGACTTGAAAAAGGCTATTTCCTCCGAATGGTCAAAAATCGAGAAAAAGTGTTTGCAAAAACTTGTAGAAACCATGCCGAATAGGATTTATGAGCTTATTCTGAAACAAGGTGGAAAAATTTCTTATTAATTTAACATTAATTTGATGCTTGGTTCAGTGGACCTATCTTTTTGAAACAGCTTTTTCATGTAATTTTTGTTTTCCTTATTATTCCTATTACTTGTATCTTATTCATGTATTATTTTACATTGAATGAAGTAATGTAGTTTATAAAATAGTACTTTGTACACAATAAAACCTTTTTTACCAACATAACTTTCGTTTTTACTGGTGGACCTATCATTTCGACACGCACTGTATAATAGAGACTCCCTCTTTAAATTGGTTTTCCTAATTGTTGCAAATTTAAAATATACCTGTTATACATTATACAGCATCGTTTTCTATATTAAATATATAATTGTTTTATACTTTCTCTTACCCATAAGGTAGAAAAAATATTGTTTTTGGGTCACATTTTTGAAAGTGAGATTTTGTTACATTTACATGTTTTGAGGTTCCTTGAATCCAAAAATCATGTTTTTAGCAAATGGTCTGTGTGTTCTGTTTGTGTGGGTGTCTGTCTGTTATTATCAGAATATCTCAAGAACAAATGGTATCAGAATGTCCAAACTTGGTATTCTGAATGTGTATGATATAGGGGTGCTACACGAAGCTTTTCGTTGAGATCAAGCAAATGGTTCGTGTACAGGGACAATCAAGAGAATTCAAATATATTACGTCTATGGGGGAAATTGCAGGTAAGTAGAGTTTAACATAAATAGACTGCACTAAATAAATAAAATGAATGTATATTTTTTATATGCGTAAAAACATATTTCATGTAAAATAGCGTAGGAAAATCATTCACTGTTTATTTACAGGGCTATGCAAAAGAACTAGATTATAGTGCGACAACAGCTGAAAATTGATGGAAGTGTAAATTAATTTGTGCCATTTGTTTTTACAATAGGATTATATTTAGGTGAACCTTGTGGTCTGTACATAATTTTCAAAAGATATACAAGGCAGCAAATATTTAAGTGAAAACATTCTTTTTTATTGTTAGTGGAAGTGCTTTGCTACATAATTTTACCATGTTCAGGAAAGCTGCTCAGGAATTGAAACTAATTCCTCATAGACATATGGTAAATAATGTATGTTTTCAAGCTAAATATTAATTGCTTGTTTTTGTATATTTACACGTTTTGAGGTTTCTTGGTTACTGAAGTCAAGTTTTTTAACTTTTGATCTTTGTCTTTGTCTCTTAGAGTAACTTAAAAACGAAAAATTTCAGGAGATCTAAAAGTTGTATTTTCAAGTTAATATAAGCTTGTTGCTGTAAAAATTTAATCAAGACTCATAAGTTTCAAGGGATGTTGCGTGAAAGTTGCCTGGATAATTAAGTGAACTTTTAATTTTAATAACAGATTTAAATTATATATAAATGTAGGTGCAGAAATGAAACGGGGGGTTGAGGGGGATGATAGTCCCCCCCCCCCCCCTCACACAGAACTAGTTACCATATAAAAATCTTCCGAAGTTTAATTTGAATTGTTTTAAGATAGGTTTACATATCAGTTCTCGTTATCTTATCTCTTATTCTCCAACTTATTTTTATAGTATTACATTTCAGGGTAAGAGAAAGTCGTGTAAGTGACACACCAGATTATTTACTTTCTCTTACCATAAGGTAGAGAAAGTATGTTTTTAGGGGTCCATTTTTCAAAAGCGAATTTTTGCTATATTTACACGTTTTGAGGTCCCCTAATCCGAAAATCTTGTTTTTAGCGGTTGGTCTTTGTGTCTTTCTGTGTGTGCGTCTGTGTGTCTGCCTGTTATCAGCATATCTTAAGAACAAATGGTAGCAGAAATTCCAAACTTAGTATTCTAAATGTGTAAGGCATAGGGATGCTACACTAAGATTTTCGGTGAGATGGAGCAAATGGTTCGTGCACAGGGAAACTCAAGAGAATTGAAATACGTCTATGTGGGAAATTGTAGGTAAGTAGAGTTTAACAGCTATAGACTGCACTAAAACAAATGAAATGAGTATTTATTTTTTTTTTTTATACGTAAAAGTATGTCTCATGTAGAATATGGTAGGAAAATCATTCACTGTTCATTTACAGGGCTACACAAAAGGACTATGTTATAGTTCGACAATAGCTGAAAATTGATGAAAGTGGTGTGTTGTACTGTGTGTTATTATTATAGGATTATATTTAGGTGCACCATGTAATCTGTACTTAATCTTCAAAAGATATACATGGCTGCTAATATTTAAACGATAAGACTCTGTCTTATTGTTAGTGGAAGTGCTTTACTGTAATATTTTATCATGTCCTGGAAAGCTGCTCCTGAATTGAAATGAATTCCTCATAGACATATGGTAAATGATATATGTTTTAAAGCTAAATATTCATCTTTTTTTGTATATTTACACGTTTTGAGGCTTCCTGATTACCGAAGTCAGATTTATAGAATTTCATCTTTGTCTGTGTCTCTTAGAGTAACTTGAAAACGAATAATTTCAGGAGATCCAAAAGTTGCATTTTCAAGTTAATCTTTTGAAAGTGGCTCTTACGAAATCCTATGGTGAAGCGTGACAGATGCTGTCACAGCCCCTTTCAAAAGGTTAATATAAGTTTGCTGCTGGAAAAGTTTGATCAAAATTATAAATTTCAAAGAATGTTGCGTATCAAAGTTGTCTGAATATTTTTAAGTGAATTTTTAATTTTAATAAAATATTTAAATTATATATAAATGTATGTGGAGTAATGAAATGGGGAGTTGAGTAGGGCGGTAACCCCCTTCACACAGAAATAATTATCATATAAACTCTTCGAAAACCTAATTTGAATTGTTTTAACATCGGTTTACATATGTGTTCCCGTTATCTTACCTCTTAATCTCTAACTAATATTTATAGTATTAAATTTCAGGGTAAGAGTTAGTCGTGAGAGTGACACACCAGAATATTTTCTTCTTTAAACAAATATTAAGGAATAAAACAATTTTTATTTTGTTGAAGAAAAATGCTTGAAATGCTTAAAAGCAAATTATTATTATTTTTTCTTTGAAGATGAAAGTGAAATATTAGTTTAACTACTGTGTATAATTTTAATAGATATATTATTTAATCTTAAAGAGACTATCACGTGGAAATATTAAATATACAAAAGTATACATAATTATACAACTTCTCTAAAACTCTGCAAACATTTAATAATGATATCAACTCATGTTTAAGAGTTGGCTAACAACCAAATTTTAAAAGTTTATACTTCAGCAGAGCGCATCATTGACATTTTTCCACTTCAAGAAACTTTGAAAAAATAAATTAAATAAATATTTTGTTACGTTTATAGGACTTTAAATAAACAATTATACTTAAAATAAAGCATTTTTTTTTTCAAACATGTCTTTTCTTTTAAAACAAATTAATACTTTTAAACCCAAGTAATTATTACATTTAACTTAGCATTTTAGTAGTATTCATTGCTCGTAGTTTAGTAGTTCATAGTTCAGGATTTGTTTCAGTTAAGTAGGGTGATGATATTACTAATTTTCTTAGGAAAAGATAGTGAAAGATTTCTCTAGGAATTTTCAATGTAGAAATTTCTATAAATTCTTGTATTGAAAAATGTACATATTTCAGAGTTATATATAGGGTATATTTAAATTATTAACCGACTTTAAAAGGTAGAAGAACATTAATTCTCTATAAAATGGCTTTATAGTCTCAACTGTTCTCACTTCTCTAAATTATATGCATGTATATATATGTACCTTTATTTTTACAGATACCTTTATATATATATTATTTATGTCACATGTTTTTATTTATATAGGGGTGTTATATAAGATTAAAATATTGTACACAAATTTTAATTGATTGGTATTTAATATTTCTAATTATAATAGCAGGAAACTTGGCGTTGGAATATTAAAACAGGAATAAACTACTACGTCAGGAACGCCAAAGAAAAAATATTGAGGTGCATACAGCTGTTTCGGTAGCCTAAAGCATACCGTCATCAGTGCAAAAAGAATTCTGAATCTTGAGAAGTGCTCGTATATATAGGAGAGGGGCCGGATTTAGTTCAACCAATAGGAATACGGAAGAGGTGGGGAATGTGGCCAATAGGAATTAAGGAATGTGTAGCTGTGTAAACAGTAGAAAAATTAAGGAAATGTGGAGTGAATGTAAAATTTCCAACAATCAGATAAATAGGGAACAGCGAAATCACAATTAACAAGGTTTTTAAAATTTTTATAAATATGAAAAGCTTCAAAGAAATCGAGTTCATGAATGGATTTAGGTCTGCAAATTATTTCAGCTGAATTAAATTTAAAATTATGATTTTCCTCCCAGCAATGTTTAGAAATAGCCGATTTATTGGTTTCTTGTTTGCGGACGTAATTCATATGTTCTTTTAGACGAAATTTAAGACTGCATTTAGTTTGGCCAATATATGATAAACCACACTGACAGGAAATACTATAAATGCCCCAAGAATTATGCATATCAATAGGATCTTTTAACTGAGAAAAGGTGAGTTTATTGGAAGGCGAAAATATTATTTTAAAATCATATTGTTTGAGAATTTTAGCTATGGTTTGACTGGTTTTAGAAAAATAGGGTAAAACAATACTGATATTAGATGTGACTGATTTAGTAGACGAAATACGAGGGAGTTGTAATAGACAAAGCTATCCAAAAATTACAACTCCCTCGTATTTCGTCTACTAAATCAGTCACATCTAATATCAGTATTGTTTTACCCTATTTTTCTAAAACCAGTCAAACCATAGCTAAAATTCTCAAACAATATGATTTTAAAATAATATTTTCGCCTTCCAATAAACTCACCTTTTCTCAGTTAAAAGATCCTATTGATATGCATAATTCTTGGGGCATTTATAGTATTTCCTGTCAGTGTGGTTTATCATATATTGGCCAAACTAAACGCAGTCTTAAATTTCGTCTAAAAGAACATATGAATTACGTCCGCAAACAAGAAACCAATAAATCGGCTATTTCTAAACATTGCTGGGAGGAAAATCATAATTTCAAATTTAATTCAGCTGAAATAATTTGCAGACCTAAATCCATTCATGAACTCGATTTCTTTGAAGCTTTTCATATTTATAAAAATTTTAAAAACCTTGTTAATTGTGATTTCGCTGTTCCCTATTTATCTGATTGTTGGAAATTTTACATTCACTCCACATTTCCTTAATTTTTCTACTGTTTACACAGCTACACATTCCTTAATTCCTATTGGCCACATTCCCCACCTCTTCCGTATTCCTATTGGTTGAACTAAATCCGGCCCCTCTCCTATATATACGAGCACTTCTCAAGATTCAGAATTCTTTTTGCACTGATGACGGGTATGCTTTAGGCTACCGAAACAGCTGTATGCACCTCAATATTTTTTCTTTGGCGTTTCTGACGTAGTAGTTTATTCCTGTTTTAAAATTTCTAATTATACTTAAAATCATCCTACTTTTAGAAATGCTAATTGTTCTACAAATTGTAATAAAAATTATGTTTATTATTGAACATAATTATATATATATATACTTAATATCATAATGTTGTATAAAAAATTAATTTAATGTTGAGTTTTAACAAACCAATTTTCATAAATTCATGCACTTTATAATTTATTTGTTTAATTATTTTTTCGGCCTTCTCTTTAAAATTTAAATATTAAAGTATTAAATGCTCTAGCCAAAATAAGTATAATTATACTTTAAAAAGATAAGATAACCAATGATCAAAAACCTTTTTCTTATAATAAAATTTATAAATATGCTTTATAAATATTTCCTTTAGAAGATTTCACTTAATTGCACTTTGCTTTAGGAATTACATAATTATAAATTTTCTCAACTGGTGTTTCTTCTTTGAGATGTTTCGAATCCTTTTTTATGGTTAAAATTTAAATGTCCTAGGCTACGTAATCAATAATTTTAAACTAATTTTAAATTGGTAAAACTATTGTAATTCAGATTTTCTAAGTATTAATAGCCAATTATTATTATTATGTTAATAATAATAATTATTATTTTAAGTGCTTCGTTATTTTAAATGCCCTTCGTTATTTTAAATGCTTCAATGTATCTTCATGGTTTGCTAGAACAGTTTGTACAACTTTTACGGCCTTATTCACCAAACCGGTGCTAACTCATGGCTCACTTAATACTTGTGTTGGAGTTAACACTTCCTTAACCAGGGGTTAGAAAGTTTTCTTATTCACAAACCTTGGATTAGTTGACTCCAGAGTTGTCTCCGGAAATTTGTAAGAGTCTCGCTGAATGGTCAATAAAAAAGAAACGTACTTAAAAAGTTTAAAAAAAAAAAAAAAAAAAAAAAAAAAAAAAAAAATGCTGTAACTGTAACATGCTCATGTGTTGACCCGTAACATCTGAGTTAACCTACCAATTTCGATGAATTACAAAAAGAGGGTTGACACGAGTGTTAAATCGCTGATTTAGTGTGATGAATACCGGATTTGAGAAAACCTAGCATATTCCTGGGGATAAATTCAGTGCTAAAAATTTGGTGAATTCGGCTGTTCATGTGAGTTGACTATCTACAGCTATGTGTTTTGAGAAAATATCTCTAATTCCATTTTTATTCTCATTTTTAATTTCATATTTGTATTTTTTTATTGTAACTTCTTGTTTCTCATTACAAGGTAGGTTGTCCCTACAGTAATCCTGCGTTAAATAGGTTGCTACAGAAAGAAACTTTTTTTTTCTTTTTCAATGCAGAAATTGTTGTCTGTGATAAATTATTTTTACTACATTATTTCGAGATAATTACCAAAAAATAAAGTGATGTAGGAAAAGGTGCGTGTACTAAAAATCTTCCGATTCATAATAAGAATGGTGGCAGGTATGATATTGTTCTTTTGATTCAATTTGGTTAATGAATGATTGTGAGGAATCCTCATGATTTTTATTTTTGTAAATCCATTGATATATTCTTTATAACATCATTTATGTTAATATAAAATTGTTTGACCATTCAATGGAATTATATTAAAATAAATATTATGATTGCTTTTATACGTTTATAAAAATTAATATTGGTCTAGTTTTTCATATTATTTTTGAAAAGATTGATGGTTATGCTTATAGTATTATTATGCATTTTTTTGTTGATTAATTTGAGCTCTTGTGAATTATGTGGAACTTTAATATCTGTTTTGCTTTTGCATTCTACTTCTTTTGCTTCATATGATAATGATAATCTTGGACTTTAATTTAAGTATTAAAAACTGTCTTTTTAATAATTACATTAACTTACTTGACTTAATAGTTAAACTATATCATAATAAAATACTTACTGGCATTCATGATAAACGTAGTGATTTTTGCCTTAAGATTAAAAAATTTACTCATTAATCTCAACTTTCTTTTTAGAATTAATAATTCGTGTTCAATAATCTTAAGGAAAAAAAAAATATATATTAATAATGTTCTGTACGATGTATTTCAATTACACTAAAAGACGATATAATTATAATATACACTGATGGAAAAAAAAATCCCAACACCAAGAAAAAATTATTGTACAGTAATGAAATTTCAGCAATACATTTGTCTAGGTAACATATTTAATTGATTAAAGTTTCAAGATCACAGGTAGAGCCATTGGCGAGAAGAGCCATTTCAAATGTGAAATGTTGGTACATTAGTAACCGGTGTAACCAACAGAATTTTGAATGCAAGCATGCAAACGTGCATGCATTGTGTCGTACAGGTGCCGGATATCAGTTTGTGGGATGGAGTTCCATGCCTGTTGCACTTGGGCGGTCAATGCAGGGACTAACCGTCCCTGCATTGGTTGTGGGTTGCTGGGTGTGGATGACGCTGGAGTTGTCGTCCAATGATGTCCCATACGTGCTCGATTGGAGAAAGATCTGGTGATCTAGCAGGCCAATGCAACATGTCGACACTCTGTAGAGCATGTTGGGTTACAACAGCGGTATGAGGGCGAGCGTTATCCTGTTGGAAAACACCCCCTTGAATGCTGTTCATGAATGGCAGCACAACAGGTTGTATCACTAGACTGACGTACAAATTTGCTGTCAGGGTGCGTGGGATAACCACGAGAGAGCTACTGCTGTCATACGAAATTGCTCCCCAAACCATAACTCCAGGAGTAGGCCCTGTGTGTCTAGGCCGCAGACAGGTCGCTAGCAGGCGTTCACCTGGCCTCCTTCTAACCAACACACGGCTATCACTGCGACCAAGGCAGAACCGGCTTTCATCAGAAAACACAACAGATCTCCACTCCGTCCTCCAATGAGCTCTAGCTTGACACCACTCACGTCGCAAACGGCAGTGGTATGGAGTCAGTGGAATGCACGCTACAGGGCGTCTAGCTCGGAGCTGTCCTTGAAGTAACCGATTTGTAACAGTTCGTTGTGTCACTGTGGTGCCAACTGCAGCTCGGATTTCAGCTGCAGACGCAGTACGATTAGCCACAGCCATACGCCGAACACGGCGGTCTTCACTCTCAGTAGTGCCACGTGGCCGCCCGGAACCCATTCTTCTTGAGGCAGTACCTTCCCTTGACTACTGCTTTCAACACTCATGCACAGTGGATAAATTCCTGCCAAGTCTTTTGCAATATCGCGGAAAGAAAACGCACCTTCTCGTAGCCCTTCTACACGACCTCGTTCAAACTCAGTGAGCTGTTGATAATGGCTTCTTCGTCTTCTTAGAGGCATCCTTGACTAACATTAACCCACTACGTCAAATCTCAACTGTAAATAACGATCACTAACCTTACAGCGCTTATTTAAAACAAACCTCATTTGCATGTTCATAGTGTCGCTACTAGCTCCACACTTATGCGCGTAGCTCGAAATTTGAATCGGCGTCATCTTTCAGATGTATAAACACGCCTACCAAATTTCGTTTATCTAGCACAGCTCCTTCCTGGTGTTGGGATTTTTTTTTCCATCAGTGTATATTAAAATATACAATTAAAATATTAAAATAAACACAAAATAAATTTATACGTTTCGAGCCTCATTTTGGCTCTTCATCAGTAAAAACATCATAAAAGTAAACGTTGAGATGAACGATAGATTTCTCCTACAAAAGCACAGCGTATTCGGCATTGACTGCGCATGCTTCATAGACTATGCTACACATACTGATTTTCCTCAAAATTTTGTTTATTCCCTCATCCTTAACTCACTACTATTCCTTAACTCACATTAATCTATAAAATTTAAAATAAAGTATATTTATTTGTATGTATACGCATGCATATAAATAAATAAATAAATAAATAATAAGATAAACAAATAAATAGATAATTTAAATTAGAACGAAATGAAATAAATAACCTGGTGTGTCACTCATACGACTTTCTCTTACCCTGCATTGAAATACTATTAAGATAAATTGATTATTAAGTCGTAAGATCAATAAGGTAAGATAATAAAGTTCAATTTATTTGAAAATAATCTAAATTAGTTTTAGGAACGGTTTTATTTGATAGAAGTTTTTTAATACTGTGCGATCGGGCCCTTCAACCCTCCTTCAGTTATAATACCTACATTTACAAAAAAAAAAAAAAAAAAAAAAAAAAAAAAAAAAAAGAAAACCAAAGAAAAGAAAATCAAAGTTGTTACTAATTTGCCTTCAAAATTGTCAATCTTGATAAATTTTTTCAAGTGGCAACCTAATGCGAACTTCAAAATACCAAATTTGAATTTTCTGCAGTTATCTGTGTTTTAATTTTGCTGATAATAGATAAACATACAGATCAACCGCTTAAAATTGGACTTTCGTTGTAAGGAACTTTAAAATGTGATATTATAAAAACAAACACATTTTAAAATAAAATTTCAGAAAATACTTTGTGTAGAGTATAGGTATGCAAAATTAATTTATCTTCTTGGGCAGTGTTCGATGACATAGTAAAATGTAGCAAAGTACTTCCATCAATTACATTAGATAGAAAAGAATGCTTAGCTTAATTTTCGATAGCACAGGATATTGTCTATAAACTATATGCATATTACGTTGTATTCTTAAATTTAGTTTTATATGAAAAAATGTCTGACACAAACTGAAATATACTTCCATTTCTAAATACAGCCACAAAATATCCAATTATTTTGCGTAGCCCTGTAAACGAATGAAGAAAGATTCCCATACCACTATCTACACAAAACATGATTTTATGCATTAATAAAACATGTTCATTACATTTTGTTTAGGGCAGCCTATAGATGTTATACTATACTTACCAGAAATTTTCCTCATAGATGTTGTATCTGAATTCTCTTGGATATCCCTGCACACGAACCATTTGCTTGATCTCAATGAAAAGTGTGGTGTTGCGTCACTATATGATACAGATTTAGAATACCGAAATTGGAAAATGTTCTTGAAATTGTTGATAACAGGCAAACACACTTACAAATCAACCGCTATAAACATGACTTTAGTATTCAAGGGACCTCAAGACGGACAAACATAACAAAAACTCAATAAAATTTGGCCGAAAATCAATACTTTCGCTACAATATATATGAGTAATAGAATGTAAAAAGGAAATAAAAAGGAAACGTATATATATATGACTCTAATTTTTAATGTATGATCGGGGACCCGCTAGTTATTTGCAACACACAGCATTTTAGCGTAACGAAATCGTACATTGATGCTCAAGGGTAAAAATGTCTCCTCTGATGAGTTTTTTTTTCCCATTTCTGAGCTACTCCTTGTGAGTGAGTTGCTCACATATGCTTTAATTACACCAAATTTATTTCAAGATTATTACCCATACAGCACAGAATGTTTCAGTTATGTTGCAAAAAGCTTACAATCTTTCAAAAACGTAACACATTTAAGTATTCTCTCTGATATCTTTCTGAAACGTCCGTCCTTTTTGATTTTCTATCTGTTAAGTGATTGTAGCGTTTCTGGTACGTATATATGAGGGATCTAAAATTTAATTTTATTCTCTGTCCCCGAAAAAAATCATTTATTCCGTTGCAATTCACAATCAATCTATTTATATTTCTAGCTATTAAAATACATTAAACGATTTCCGTTATAAATTTATTTTTATTTGTTTAGCTTCCAAAGGCTATTAAATATTTTTTCTGACCATATAAGGAGATCAATTGCAGTTAGATCTAAACTAAATGTTTTATATTTCAGACTGTATGTCGCAATGACTAATATAATTATTACTTTCTTCTACATTCAATAGAAGAAAGTATTGGATTCGTAAAAATTTTCGACCTCGGGTTTTTGATGGATTTACACGTTTTGAGAGCTATAGAACACGATTTGACCATTTTTAGAAAATGTCTGTCTGTCTGTCTGTCTGTCTGTCTGTGTGTGTGTGTGTGTGACAAAATTTTGTAGCAACTGTATCTCAGGAACTACTGCACAGAATTCCATACAAACTGGTATGTTGTTGCACCTTGACATAAGTTAGTGCCCATTAACTTTTAGTAAAAATCGGTTTACAGGTTGCGTTGCCATCCAAAAAAATTCTAAATTTTTAACATTTTGATATAGGACAAAATTTTGTATAAATGTGCATAATGAGAATTATTTTTTAGTAATCATTATGAAATTTACAAGAATTATTTATAATAGAGATACTCAACTGGGGAAAATTTTTTGCATGTGTAGGAGCCTCGTCAACCCCCCTGGTGGGGAAGTCCCCCCTCGAGGGGAGTAAATTTTGAAGATGGGTATCTTTCGAAAGGTCTCGTCAATACCTTTAAAACGAATGGTTGAACTATAAATCTGTGATAATTTAAAACAAAGTTATCGATTTTTTTTTTACTTTTTACGAGAAAAAAAACTTAGAATATATATATATATATATACACCGTGACCAATAAGTTCTCATACACTTTCAAATTTTTATTACAATAACGCAAAATAAATCATACGAAAACTTTTTGCATCAATTTAAAGTACCAATATTTGAGTATCTTTACATTAAATGCTTTGGAATAATTCCGCGTTTTAGTATATTAACGAGTCTAAGTTTCTTTTCAAATTCATCACATGCGGCACGCACAGCTTCCATTGACATTTCCTTCCATATCTTTTGAATTATATTTTTGAATTTGCTCAAATAGGTGATTTTATAGTTATTCAGTTGGGAGAGCATATATGACCACACAAATTAATGAAGTGGGTTCAGATCGGGGGAGTTGGGGGCCATTCGTTCTCTGGCAAAATATCATCTAAATTTTGACTGCAGCACTTCTGAACCACACGTGCGGTATGAGAAGGGGCACAATCTTGTCGGAAGCAGAAACATTCTACCCCATACATACTTTAGACATTGGGAGAAAAACATTTTCCAAAATTTCAGTTTTATAATATTGGGCATTGATTTTTGCCCCCTTATCAATGAAGACTAACGGGAGTTTTCCTCTTTTGGAATTAGCGGCCCAAACCATTAGAGACGAAGCATTTTGGTAACGCGGAACGTAATGCTTGCTCTCAGGGATGTTATCAATAGAAACTGACCATACTCTGTCATTTTGGGGGTTGAGACTCTGTTGTAAAATGAATAGTTTCTCGTCTGAAAAGACAAATTCATCCCTAGCGTGCCAAGCAAGAATTTCTTCCACCCTTTGCTTCCTTTTCATCTTATCAGACTCCGAAACTCCATGAATTTTACTTTTTCTATAAGCCTAGCATTCGAAGTCCTTTTTCAGAATATTTAACATTGATCACCTCGTTATTTTGAGCTCTCGTGCTAGTTTCCTAGTGGATCTTTGTTCGCTTCGTCGTATTCTTACCCTGACCCTTTCCACAGCCTGTTTTGTCCGAACGGACCTGGGTCTGCCAGATCTTTTTCTATCATCGACAGAGGACATCTCATTTGACCTTTTGGTAGTTCTGTAAATGAAATCTCTCTTCACCACCAGGGCTTTCAAGTCTCTGAAAATGTCACCCGGCTGCTCTCCTTTGATCAATTTATTTATCATAATTTCTCTCAATTTCTCCATTCTACCTAGGTAAAGAAAATTTATAATTAGTGCAACATTTGCACATGCAATAGCTTTACACCTTACCATAAAATGCCTGCAAATTAATTGGGACTACAGTAACACATATTCAAAAGTTTTTAACGTGCTTCAAAAGTTGTATGAGAACTTATTGGTCACGGTGTATATATATATATATATATATATATATATATATATATATATATATATTTAACGAAATTTAACCAAACTTGGTATTTAGTTGGCCCCTGAAATAAACCGGTGCTGATTAGATTTGGGGATAAATCGCACAACAGAAGGGGCTGTGATCGTATTTTTTTCTAAATTTTTAACATGGTAGTATAGAGCAAAATTTCGTATAAATGTACATAATGAGAGTTCTTCTTAAATTGTGATTGTAAAATTAATATGAATTATTGCTAATTGTAGTAGTTAATTAGAAAAAAGAAATTGTGCATGTGGGGGTATCGCTCCCCCCCTGGGGGGAAGTACCCCCCGGGGTGGGGTAAATTTTCAAGATGGGTATCTTTCGAAAGGTCTCATCAATACCTTTAAAACGAATGGTTGAACTATAAATATGTGATAATTTAAAACAAAGTTATCGATTTTTTTTTTTTTTTTTTTTTTTTTTTTCACGGAAGAAAACTTAGATTTTTTTTAATATTGTTACTGAGTGAATTTGCATAGCAAAATATAGAAGAAAGTCTTGTGGTGGCCACAACATACTAGTTTTTTATTGAACCTGTTAACGGTCTTTGTTTCCTCATAAAACTAAGCCAAGTTAGGGGTTGCAATATTTCAATATCTCCCCTAAATTCAATATTTCTAATTGGATTAACATTAAGACAAAGAAACTTTTTACTGGCGCTTTTGGCTCCTAGGTTTTGAAGCGCTACCAGAGCTGGCGATAGAAAAATGAAAACGAACCTGGTTCGATTCGTCACTCTTACTTGAATCGCTTGGTCATAAAAGACGTAAACAAAAGTGCTCTCTCTCCCACTTCGTTTTAACTTTTTCAATTCTGTGACGAGCCTGGCAGTTATTAATTATATCTTATTAAAAATGTCTTGCTATTTAAGTTTCAATAAATCAGATTTACAATTTAGGAAAATGCCTTACATTATTTGTGAAGATGTCAGCTTATTGAATAAGCAATGTATTATCAACTAATTTATGTTTGCAGCGTGAATAGTCGTCTTTAAGATATTTAAAACATTTTATATGTACTTAAAATTTTATATAATCCTACTTAAAATTTCTTTAAAATAGTGTCTTAATTGTTATTTTCTCATTGCGCATTTGTACCTTATGTTTCGGTATCAATAAGAATATTTAATTGTTTCAACAATTATATATCAATCTTCTAAGGTAAATTTAATTTGATGAAACTTTATTCTAATTGGTCCATGGGATTTTAGTGATCTTGTATGTGTTGCTCGGCTTTAACTATGTTTTAAAATATTATTAATACTAGCAGGCTTTGCCCGCTTCGCTGGCCACTAAATTTAAAGGAAACTCGTTTCTATATAGCTTTATAAAAATAAAATCAAATAAATTACTGAAATTGTTCAAAAGCTCGCTCCAGGTCCCTGCTGCATTCAGCAGCGATTTGGTCATCCACTGCAACTCGGGCGCTTGTCCCTATTACCTACGACAATAGTTTACCAATGAGCTTCCATTTAGGTGCTTATTATATAACAGTTTCGAAATAGATAGTATCGAAAAAATTGGAGTTTCCCTTTCATATTTGAATCCCAGTTACATGTGAACAACACTATATGTGTTGTTCACATGTAACTCGGACTGGACTCAAACGTAACTGGGTTTAGACAACATAATATTTGCTTTTACGTTATTTCATTTTTTTTTTTTTTTTTTTTTTTTTTTTTTGTTGTTTATCCAATCAACCATTAAATGACAGCAATTTCACGCCAAATATTACAATATGCTGTGACCGGCTACGTCTGTCGCATGAGACAATTAATTTTTTGTGTTTATATATAATTCATGGGTTGTAAACCTGATAGCACAGCCTTAATATAGTTCTCTTTGGCGGCTTTTGAATTTTTGTCACCATTTTAGACTTAATTCATTGTAACAATAAGACTTAATCCCTTGTAACAATATGCTATGAGCGCTATTTCTGCCGTATTTTAGACAACTAATCTTTTTATGGTTATATATATTTCCCATTAAACATATTTTTATTTATTTATTTAAATATTAATTTAAATTTTTCAAATATTTCTGTTCGACAGCGTGAGAGTGCAATAACACACAGAGGTTTATTTGTTTGTATGATAAATTAGCATAGTGATTATTATATAAAAAAACAAATAAATAGGTAAACATTATCGTGTTACACAACTTTATTATGTCGCTCCATTGGCGGCTTTTGAATTTTTGTCGCCATATTAGCGATGGATTTTTTTTTTTTTTTTTTTTTTTTTGTATGAAAAGGGGAAGACTATTTTGCTAATATTTTTATCAGACTCTTTTTTGTTTATACATAAGAATCCTTTATATTCTGCTTATATTTTTAATGCTTTTTAGGTTTAAAATAGTGCTTGTTGAAATAAATTTCCTATCTTTAAAACTGCATTTGTTCTGTAAATTTTGTGTAAAAATAAATCATTTATGTTTTTATATATTTGATGCACTACTTAGATTAAAATGGCTGTTGCTATATTAAACTTCTTGTCGAAAAACATTCGGTGTACTTCAACACCAAAATTAAAAAAATCGCCCAGCAGGATCTGTTAATGAAGCTGATAAAATAAAAATACGGTTCTTAGAGTTTAAATAATCTATTTAAAAAAAAAAAAAAATAAAACCCAAATTATTAATCTATCGTATCACATACATAGATATAGTAATAATATATAGATTGATCATTGGGGACAAAAAAGTGATTCATTTTCACTCGGGAAAAGACGCCGATTTTACCAAAATATGGCAGTCTTTCCCCGAGTGAATACACACGGGAATATGCACGAATGTTTTAGCAAATAAAATTCATGAATAACTTATTTACTAAAGGTGAATGAAAAGCCCCAGATATAGTTTCAAATTCATTCTTCTTTTTTTTCCCCTTCAATACCACTTAATGGCTGATTCCAAAGCTTTTTTTTCGGCATCAAAAATCTTTGCACGATAATATGGGGATGATAGATCTATATATATTACTATATCTATGATCACATAAATCTTTTCGAAAATAGAATAAAACTTAATTTGAAAAAAAAATAATAACTTTTGTTTATTAACCAAAATAATTGATGAAATTTGAAATGCATGTTGGTCTTGTGGGGTACAGGCTGTATATTATATTTTTGTGTTCGTGAGAGAAAATTTAAAAGAATTTGAAAACTGCAATTTTTAATCCCTTTTAAAAATCATGTGACTTAATGTGAAGCAGATTTTTCATTTTTTTTCTCCTAACGGTTTCCATACAATCTTCTGCTGTTGCCACCTAAAATTCATACTTTAGTTAATTTTAAAAAAATCTAATTGTCCGATTGATAAGCTGTTTAATGCATCGGATTTACAAAAAATTTCATTTTCATTTGCTATCTTATTTGTAACGATGCGACTGATATTTCTAATTTATTTTCTAATCTTTCTGATTTATTTTCCTCATTTTAAATAAGTGTACGTTTTTTTTTTTTTTTTTTTTTTTTTTTTTTTAAATTATTATTATTTTGTCGAAAAAAAAAATGGCAACAATTAAATTATGGATAAAATTTTAAAATTTAAATTTCTTATTTATCAGAAATTAGAAGGTTTTTATTTTCACATTTTAATTAATTAAGAAAAAACTAATCATCTGATTGATAAGCTGTTTAATGCATCGGATTTACAAAAAATTTCCCTTTCATTTGGTGTCTTATTTGTAACGATGCGAGTAATATTTCTAATTTATTTTCTACTCTTTCTGATTTAATTTCCTCATTTTAAATAAATGTACGTTTTTTTTTTAAATTATTATTATTATTTTGTCGAAAAAAAAATTGGCAACAATTAAATTATGGATAAAATGTTAAAATTTAAATGGCTTTTATTATCAGAATTTAGAAGGTTATGATTTTCACATTTTAATTAATTAAGAAAAACTAATCAAAAATTCGAAAATCTGACTTCGATGTGCACAATGACCTTTCGGGATGCACCTTTGTGTTAAATCTCGTGACTGTCCGAGCTACCGTTTTCGAGATCAGTGAAATATACATACAAATATTGCTCACTTAATAGTATAAGATTATTCTATGTTTATATTAAAATATATTAATTAATATATATATCTATATATTAAAAAAAAAAAAAGTTTCTGTCGCTGGCTTCATTTTTTTTTTTTTTTTTTTTTCGACAGCAACTTCTCGCGGAAGGCAGGGTCTTCCACGTCATGAGATATATCAGTATATTCCGACGACGTCAAGGAAGGCATTTCAGCTGCTTAAAAACTTCTATTATTTTAATTAACGAAGTTATTAACTAAAAACTTCGAGTTTATAAAGATACTCTATTTGCCACCGTACACAAAGTTTCTCTTAAGACGTTATTTTTCTCTCATGACATCATTTTCCATGGGAAAATTAAAATGTGATCCATGGTGTAAAAAATAATAAAATCAATGTCAATGTTGCTGTTAAGAAAATTATTTCAATTATTGGAAATTTTTAAGTTGCTTATTTTTTTTTCTTTTTACGTTCTTTCTTGCTAATAATGATTGCGAAATGTATATTAGGAAATCTGGTTTATATAATCGTATTTTCTCTGCATCTATAGAACATTTAAATGGTTTAAATGTACAGGAAGATATTATATATATATATATATATATATATATATATATATATATATATATATATATACATACTGATGATCCTTGTTACTTTTTTTCATGCAAAGTAAGGAAAATTAATTTTAAGTATTTGTTTTATTAATATTAAAAATAGGCTTAATGTATTTATGTATATTACAAAACAGACACATTTTGAAAAACGCGTTTTCACTTTATTTACGTTTGGAAACCATGACAACCACTTCCGAAAGCCGCATTTCGCCGTAATCGCCAAATAGAGTTGTGGACCAACCTGCAAGTTCTTCCAAATAGATTCAAAATCAAACTCATTTATAAATCTTGTAATTTCGAACTGATAATTTTTTAACATTACAAAAACAGACATTTCTGGGACATATTTCATTTCTTTAATTATGGCAAGAAAAAAAATCATCGCCTTAAAAGTACAGGCATTAGAAAAAATGCAGAAAATCTCGATAAGCAAACTTTATTGGAGACAACAATTCGTTTGTGGATTAAAAGTAAATTTATAACTTAGATTTTTTTTTTTTTATTACAATAATTATTTTTTTTTTCAAATTTCAAATTTATTTATGTATATTATTATGGACATGACAAGATAAATATTCTATTTTTTATGGGACAATACTTTTAAAAGCTAGCTTTAAACAAAACTTCAGAAATTTTAATTCCCAAAAATATAAAAAAAAAAAAAAAAAAAAAAAAAGTTTTTGTGTCTTTTTAATTTTTTTCTTATAGTTATTGGAAGTGTTTTGAGACAGTTACTTTTTATTAGGTGCTTAATGATTGGCGTCGCTTATATAATTCTTAGCAACTTTATTGTCTAGCCGGCTAAATAGAAAATGTATCGAAAATAATTAATAATTGAAGCTGCAGGAGGCATTAGAAAAAATAGGTTCTATTTTTTTTAAAGATTATTCTAATTTAAATAAATGGTTATTATTATTATTATTATTATTATTATTATTATTTTTAACAAGCAATTCTGCCAAAAAATCCATCTCGAAATAGTGACAAAAACTTAAAATGTCGATAAGGGGTTCATATACTATATCTGTAACAGAAAATAATCTAGATATTACGAATTTCTTTCTTTTCTGAAAAAAATTACTGATTTTGAGCATGTTATTTCATATATATATATATATATATATATATATATATATATATATATATATTAAATATTATGTATTTCAATTTGTCAATAAATATGGGTATTTTCATATAGATATATATTTTTTCTTTTTCTTGTTTTATGCAGTTTGTTTTATATTTTTGTTTTATCTATTTTTTGTTTTATCTTTTTCTTGCTTCTTTTCCATTTCAGTGTAAGGTAAAGAAGAGAATAGACGGAAAGAGCGCCACAGGAGTTAATAAGAGATGCGAATCGAAAGAAGGCGAAGCCTTCCTCGGGGTTTGGTGAGCAGAGCCAGCAGGGGGCAGAGCCCTCTAGTATATATATGTATATATATAAATATATAAGTAAATAAATAAATAAATAAATATATATATATATATATATATATATATATATATATATGTGTATGTATGTATGTATGTATATATAAACTATAAACGATGCAAAGCGATTTCTTTTAATACGAAATGTATTTACTTTAAAATAATATATTTATTACTCACAAATAGATTTTATTACATAAAAGTTCAAAATAATATTTCGTGTATACTATCAGAAATATCTTGATAGCTTTTTACTCAATATTTTTTAAACGACAGAAATAATGCTTTTTTTAAAAAATATGTGGTCATATTGCAGATAGAAATTCGAAGAATCAGAATATAAAAGGAATATATTATTTTCATAACAAATGTATTTTTGATATGTAATTTTAAGAAAACTTATTTTTTTTATTTATTCTGATATTATATAAAATATATCTGAAAATAGCATTCATTTCTAGAATCAAGAAAAATAGAATAAATTTTATATAGAAAGATTTCCTAAATTCTTTCATAAAATGTAATAATATAATATGCATTTATTATTACATAATAAATAATTAATAGTATCGGAAAAAAAAAAAAGTTAAATTTTATAATTTTGTGATACTAAATATATATATTAAAAAATAAACGTCAAAAGTCTATACAAAATTGTAAACATTAATGAAAAGTCAAGAAATTGACTTACAAGAGTGTTGTTTGTACTACAATGCTTTATAAGCGCTATTACACATGACAACTTTTCTCGCACCTTTTGAGTGAATTGTTAATTTGAGCAAATTTTGTTGGCTCAACGCGATCCCCGGTGTAATAGGAATTGGGATATATATATATATATATATATATATATATATATATATATATATATTTTTTTTTTTACCAGAAAGTCATAAAAAGGTTGCTTTTTTAAGAAATTACTTCTCTTGCTGTAACCTGCGAGAAGGACGCTATTGATAATCACCGAGAAAAGAGAGGTAAAAACAGGGCTTATTATACGTAACCGTGGAAATAAATTTTTCATCTGCGCTTTATCTCAGCACTTCCAACCCTCTTTTTTGATTTCAACCTTCAGAAGTTGGAGGAAAAATTGGCTAAAAGTCATTAATAGGTATTCTATTGAGATTTATTCGCAAAATGAACAGTTTTAATTCTACGCATCTAACGTCCAATTTTTTTATTTGCATTTTTAATTTACCACAGTGTTTTAACTAATGCGAATTTCTGGATTCAATGCGATTTTTTAAACAGTATAATTGCAATAATTGTAAAAAATAAATTTATTTTCTTTTTACAAAAAGGGTTAAAGAAATTATCATATAAAATGAAATAATAGCGGGGATAGGTATTTGTATATGTTTTACAAAAATAATTTAAATTCATATCTACCATTGGTTAAAATATTTATAAACATTATTGATGACATAATTTTAACAACTGATGAAGAAAATACTCATTATTGAAGTTTAATATTCTACTAATTACCGAATTTAAAGGAGAAGAAAAATGCAAAGTTAATTCTATTTCTGTGTAATATTACTGTGTAATATTATCTCTTGTAATATTACTGTTTTACAAAAAAAAAAAAAAGAGTATAAAATAATACATCCAGTTAAAAAAAAATATTTAAGGTATATAAAGGATTTTGTTTTTCGTTATGTTTAATTTTGTTGCATTTATAAAAATATTATTTTCGTATAATATATACGTATTTCTTATTGCATGTCATCATGGAGTAATTAATGAATACGTTACATGTTTTAACTAAAAATATCTCGTTTTTGTTACACAAGATTATAATTAAAATAATGCATTTGAATACCTTAACTCTTCGTAAAATTATAATTATTCACTAGTATATTATATGTTAAACTATACTGTGCATAATGTATTTATAAGTCATGAATTTATATGTAATATATATGAGGTCGAATTAAGGACTGCAGTAAAATAATAAAGTTGTGGTAACTTAGATCTTCGTTTAAATTTTGATATCCTTAGATTGTTATATGTTTAATCTCACTCATTTATTTATTTTCTTGTTTTCTTGTACAATTTTACTCACACCAGTAGTTATATTTACTTTCTACTTTATAAAGTTTTTCTTCTCATTTTAAACGATTTTGTGCGTTGCCGCTTTGACTGCAGCACTCGTGCTTACTTTATTCGCCTGATGAAGGGTCGTGTGTTTTTTCGACCCGAAACAATTGTTGCGAGTTTATTGCATTTTATGGTGTTTACTCAAAGTTTGTAAGTAATAATAGATTCTTTCTTTATCTTTTTCATTTTTTAAAAATATATTAAAAGGTTAAAAATAAAAATATCCATATTTAAAACTTTTCGCAACTTAGCCGATGTAGCAGATTATAATATTTAAATATTTGTTTCGTAAATATTAGTCTTTACAACTTAAAATAGGATAGATATAAATAAAAATTATATGCATAATATCCAAAAAAAAAAAAAAAAAAAGGCCTAATATAATTAACCTGTTCGTATGTTTAAATAAAAAGTTATGTAGGTATTAACTTACATATAAAATTTATAATTAAAAAAATAGAAGTTGCTTAATTACAGAAATAAATAGTACAAAAAACATTTAATTAATGTGAAAATTTCTTTAAAAATAAAAATATTAAGTACACTTGAATAATATTATTATCTGAAAAAAATTCTCAAATTAAATTAGTCAATAAAGGAAATAGTGTTTATTTTATTTTTTTATTGTTAATGAAACAGTGCTTTTAGGAATCCGGGTTTTACTTAAATATTAATACTTATTTTATTCTTTTATAATTAAATTATTCAGAAAAATTTGTGCTTAAAAAACAACAGAAAAAAAATTGAAGAATTTCTTATCGATCTTTGCATTTTGCATAGAATTCAAGAGTAATTATAAAAATAAAATAAAATAAAGTAAAATTTTCCTTTTAAAAAGTTAAAAAAAAAAAATAATAATAATAATAATTAGGACTCTGGAATTAAATGTTTTACATGAGATTCATTTTTATATGTTTTATCTTTTGCCTTGAAAAAATAAATAAATAAAATAATAAAAATAAACATTTTTTACAGGTTCTTCTTATAAACGCAGTTGTTTTAAGCTAGCTCGACAAATTATTTGTTAGCTGGAAATACATTTCTTCTTCTAAAAAAAAAAAAAAAAAAAAAGAAAGGAAAGAAAGGAAATGCAATAGGGAAAAAAAAATCAAAAATTTCTTATCGGTTAATAGTCGAAACATTTATGCATATATATATAAAGAATAAATTTTAAATTCTGCATTTTTAGAAACTACTTTAGTACTTAAAAAAAAAAAAAAAAAAACTATACACACCGCTATTATTAATATAAATTATTTATTTAATTCTTAATGCAGAGACACATTAAGTCCTGAATTAAGTCATCATTCGTTTTAAAGATGGTCATTTCACATGTCAAGTTAGGTGCATTTATATCCCATAGGCACTGAGATTTAGCCTTCCTATTTACGGTATGAACTGCAAAAAATCTGCAACAACTGTCGACTGATATCCACCCAAATTTAATCTGCATATTTTTTCAAAAACACCATCTCATATACGAAGTTTTATGCAATTTTATGCAGCAGAATATGACTTAGTCTTTCAATTCATGGAAAATTACAGCTTAGCAAAGCCATACTTCAGCTGGTATACACACATATTAAATTAGAGTAATGGTTTTTTCATGCTGACACTTTCATATGCCATGTTTTGTTCTATTATGCACACTAGAACCTAAGATATAGCTTCTCCATAAACGGGAGAAATCTCAATACAGCAGCTCAATTTTTTGAGTAATTTGCACCAAACGTACTGTACTAAGTACAGTAAGTCCTCAAATTAAATTGCCAAAATCTTTTTAGCATAAAGACAGAGTTTGACACACAGACAGATACTTTTTTTAAAGATCAAATCATGTTCAAGACTTCTTAAAACGTGTAAATCCATCGGAAATCGGAAGTCGGAAATTTTAACGAATCCATTACTTACTTTAGATTTATTTATTTTATTATTATTATTATTTTAAATCATATGTAAATTCGACGTCTTTGTTTGTGCAAATTACTAATGTTATCAGAAAGTCATATATACATTCAATAATATGTCTTCTATGCTTATTAATGAATCTTATTTTCTACGAAATAAGAAATAACGTATTTGGTCTTTTGTATCAAATAAGAACTAGCGTTCATCATTTTAATAATTAGATTAATTATTACTTATTTTTATGATAATCATCAGACGTTTAATTTTCTGTATTCAGCTTCAGAAGTCCAAGCGTATCTCTTATACGCATAAAAAAAAAATAGCGGAGATTGTCATTTTGAATATATTTTATGCCAAACATGGAAAGGTTTCATAACTCAGATTTTCACATAGACAACTGATGAAAGCTATAAAATGTTGGGAAAATCAGAAACATCTTGTAGGGAGTTATGTGTATAAGAAGAAATTTACTAGCATCAATGTCATTTACGAACTTTTAATATAAATATCATGGCAGAGGTCGTGGATTTTCTTTCTCTAATTCCATTCATCAGTTCTTCTTCTTCTTCTTCTTCTTCTCTCTCTCTGTTTTTTTTTTTTTTTTTTTTTACAGTTTCTAACGAAGCTAAAAATGTGTTTATAGGTTTGGTTTGCCGATCTGTCCGCCTGTCCACGTTCAAGCTCTCATAAATATTTATGAAATTTCTTGAAACTGATATATATTACTCAAATTCAGTATGGGGTGTTCCTTATTGAAAATTGAGAAAATACCATCAATGGTATGAGAAATATTTTTATACATCATATTTGAATATTTTTATTTTGCACAAATAATATTGAAAATGACATTTATAATTTATATGTAGAAGCAAATGATTTCTGTAGAATGAAATAGGATAATAAGCATAAGATTTACAGGGCCATGCAAAAATACTCAGTTAAATTAATAACCAACAATGTTTAAGAGTGATTATGCATTTAGCTAGATCACTTTTTCTGTATTTCAGTTCTTGTGGCTTTCTGCTGTCTGACAACGTAGTCAAAGTACATTGAGAGTTAAAAGATGCACCCTCTTACATCAAAAGATATCTTAAAGCACGACTAAAGAAAGAATGGCAGCTATACTGGGATACATCTCCTAAAGGTAGATTTACTTTTAACCTCCTCCCAAAAGTGTCAAATTATAACTTTGACCTTTCCCCAGACATAACAGCCTTATTAACGGGTCATGGCCCGTTCAAATTACATCTTTACAAGTTTCATTGCTCGCGCACTCCACAATATGAGTGCGGAGCTGAGGGTAATGCAAATCATTACTTTTTCTCATACCCACTAACTCTTGATTGGCGTATCCTTAACCCACCTAATAAACCTAACGACTGGCTTTTTAATATCGTTACCCGGCTTCCCCTACGTCAGAAACTAACCAGAATCTATAACTTCTTAATGCATCTTTCCAATTTGACCAACTAATTTTTCAATCTTCCAAGGCAGTTACCAACTTTTCTCTTGGAGGTCCATATAATTTTTCATCACAAGCTTTTCCATGCGAGGGAGCAAGGCTCCGTTCTTCCTTTTATATTCATGTTACCTTGTCGCCCTCTGTCGTGTGAAAAGTCCGCTTTGGCGACCTCTGTAATTTTTTTTTTTTTTTCTTTTTCTTGTTTTTTTTTTTTTTTTTTTTTTTTTTTTTTTTTTTTCTGTTTATGCAATAAACAACGGAGAGGTTTAACCTTTAGACACGGGCTCTTTTAAATCACCACAGTGCCATCGGAGCCCCTCTCTAAAGGTTAAAATCGCTCAAAACCGCTGCATAGTGGTGAGCGGCCACCTTCCGTCTTAGAATCTTAGAATAAGTGCGTACAATTGAAAAGTTGTATTCCTGATATCAAAAATTGCACCATAAAAAAAAAAAAAAAAAACATAGTGAGAGAGATAATGAAAAAAATAATGGGAAATCTCATGTAATTTTCAAATTAAAGACAATATCAATATGCATTATAAGGTAAAAAGCCTAATTTTGACCTCCAGTCACTTTTAGGCCCTTGGAAGCTATCATTATCACTGAAAACTTACCTGATTTAGATGTTACATCCACTAACTATCCACAAGAATCTAAACATAGCCAAATAAACTACAAAAATTTTTTAACAAGTGGAAAATTGTGTTTCGCCCCGATCAGAAAAGGCCATAAAATAAGGCTTTACTTATAAATCAAAATTTATTTCAAAATTAATAAATTTACAAAGAACTGTAGTAATTAATTGAAGAAAAACTGAAAAAAATATTAAGCATTTAAGGTAACATATATACCGGGTGATTCAAAATAGATGTTACAGCGATTATCTTGTAAACTAAGAAATATAGAAACATACTTCCAATTACAAAATTGGTGCAAAATAAGTGTAGATTTCAAATATGGAAAATGGCTGTATACATATTAAAATACGAAAGTTAATTTTTATACGGTCCCTCCTATCATATGACTTATATTTAGAAAAATATTCTCCTTACTCTAAGAAGAAAGAAAAATCATCTCTCTAAGTCTCTCTATCGCTAATTTATGGCAATTTGAAAATGATGACTTATACCACTTTATTTTCAATTTTGGCAGCTACTTTTCGACGCCAAAGGCTTCATATTAGGGGGTTATCTATGAGATGAGAAAAATTTAAAAAAAGATCCTTCATTTAAAAATAATAACTAAAATAATTCAAACACATGAAATCAACAGTTTTAAGAACAAAATGCAAATTTACATTATTCCGTATTGTTAAAAAAATTATTAGTTAAATTTCTTACCTGCAAATTAAAACACGTTAAGAGAGGAAGAAAATTAAAACACTAGCAAAACCGTATGAAATTTTCGCATTTTATTTATTTTTACCACTTTTCGTCATCGTTGAAAACATTGAATGACTTCGACTCTTTAACATTTCCAACAAGGTTGAAAAGTTTTAATGACCTCGATTTGTCTGTCTGTCCATCCGTCTTTCTGTCTCTCCGCGTTCTAATTCCCGTGAATATTCATTGAATTTCCTGAAACTGATATATGTTATTTGCGTTCACTATCGGATGATCCTAATTGAAAATGGAGTAAATACCTCCGCAAGCTTGTGTACAGTGACACCCGAAAGTATTCTAAAGCATTGCTTTCGATGAGAGGTATTTTTATAAACCATATTTGAATACCTTTAATTTCGCTCACAGGCGTAATGTATTTAAATTCTCTTGGATGACCCTGTACACAACCCTTTGTCTGATCGCAACGAATTGCTTAGTGTAGCATCGCAGTATGATACGGATTTAGAATATCGAATTTGGACTTCCTGCTACTATTTGTTGTTGAGATATGCTAATAAAACACACACACACACACAGAGAGAGAGAGAGAGAGAGAGAGAGAGAGAGAGAGCAACCGCTAAAAACATGACTTTTGAATTTAGAGGATCTGAAAACGTGCAAATATAACAAAAGCTAATTTTTGGAAATTTGACTCAAAATCAATACTTTTTCTATACCATGTATATGGGTAAGAGAATGAATAAAGGAAAAGAAAGAAAAATGTATTTGAAAATTCCTTTTTATTAAGTAAATTATTCATAAATTTTGTTTGTTAAAATATCAATGAGTATTCTCGTGTGTATTCACTAGGGGAAAGAGAGACATTACAGTTTAAAATTGCCGTCTTTCCCTGAAAGATTTTTTTCTCCAAACGCTGATCAATCTATGCCTTATTACAAAAGCTATAGTAATTATAATTTCTCACTTTTAACACAACCCCTAAAGACCTTCGAAAAATGTTATAATTTTCAAATTACAATAACTCAGCGAAATTTTCACTTAGAAACATTATTATTATTATTATTTTTCTTCTTAGATTGAGGAGAATATTTTTCTAAATATAAGTCATATGATAGGAGGGGCCATATAAAAATTAAATTTCGTATTTAATATGTATAGAGCCCCTTGTACAAAAAATGCCATATCTGAAATCTACTCTTAATTTTCACCAATTTTGTAATCGAAAGTGTGTTTCTATATTTTTTATCTTACGAGATAATCGCTGTAACATCTATTTTGAATCACCCGGTATATATTTGTCGATTTTAACTTTTGAATGTATTTCGTGTGACCAGCTGCAGCACTCACTGCACTGGATGCGTTATTCGTCGAGTTTATCATTAGAGAAACAATTCAGGCAGATAGGGTACATCATTACCATCATCATTATCACTTGTGGGGTCACCAGAAGGAGTGTGAATTAAAGAACTACATTCGCCATCTGAGTTGCTGGGTAAGTCCCGTTTGGATTTTTTAGAAAGTGGATTCATCCTCTTTCATGTAGAAATGATGGGTGACAGGCGTTCTTTTTCCGCTGAGCGTCTTCTTTGCCTGGGAATCTTGCACATTTTTCTATGCAGAGACCTTTGGATCAGTTTTGCTGAACCCCTTTTATATAAGTTGATGGTGTGATCACTGTCACTGTCCTGATGTCTTTAGGTCTGATGGCAGCAGCATGGCCACTCGATTATGGTAGATCAGTTAATATGATATTTTTTTCCGGATGCAGAGGGATCGAGGGGCGGGGGCGAAATAAAGAACTCCAAGGAAATGAAATTGGGACCACGTGGAACAAGATGCGTTCACATAATATGAACTGAAAGTCCCAAGATCCACTGTATGCTACTATTAGCATATTACCAACATAGATTACATGCAGTACATAAGAAAGAATGAGTTACAGTACACTAAATAATGTTCTACAAAAACATATAAAAACTCACTTCTTCTAAAAAGAAGAAATCCAATGTATATAACAGATGTATGTGTCTAGGCGAACGAAACTTTCACAATTTACATGTTATACCTCTACTTTCTTCTGACTTGCGTGACAGGAGTAGAAAAGTAAAGGCCGGGGTGGGGGGGGGGGGGAGATTAGGAAAAGGGACGAAATTAGAGCACTTTACCTTACGGATGTCTATTTTTGGTTCCTGTGGATAATTTTAGCATTTCTTCATCTTTTTTTTTTTTTTTTTTTTCCTTCTACTTTTTTTCTACATTCATTGCAACATTATATATTATGTATGCCTATATGTATATAGTAGTAGTACGTAAAATAACAAAATAGCAATCATTAATACAATTAAAAGTGACTTATGATATATATATATATATATATATATATATATATATATATATATATATATATACATATATATATATATACATTAATTTAGGATTAAAAAAATATATAAACAAAAAATTTACGCAAAATATATTGCAATTTTTGCATGAAGAAAGGAAACACTTGAGTTGTTTTTAAAATAATAATGATTTGTTTTTGTTTACTTAATATTTGTAGAAAATTGTATATAATACAGGGTGGCCATAGCTAAACTGACAGTGTTTACAGTGTTCTGTAGAGTAATCTAATTTCACGAATGGCGCCAAATTTTGTAGGATGATTTAACAGGACGGGGGACGAAGGGTTGCACTAAAAAAATATTAGTTCCAAAAATCACCGTTAGGGGAATATGTGGCGCTGCGTAAAATAAATGAGAGTTCTTAAAAACGCAGATCGATACTGAAATAAAATTGCCTTTTATTTAGCACATTCAAATCAGGTTCATTGTGTCCACCATATTACATTCTGTGCACGGCATTCACAAGAGCAAAAACTTTGACACTGTTTATGTAAATTTTTACGCTTTTTTAAATAAATTTATCGCATTGAAATTCAATTAAATTATTATGTACTAATTAAAAGGTAATTTTATTTCAATATTGATTCTGCGTTTTTCAGAACACTCATTTTTTTTACAGAGCACCACATTTTCCCCTAGCGGTGGCATTTAGAACCAATATATTTTTTAGTGCAATCCTTCGTCCCCCGACTTGTTAAATCATCCTACAAAATTTGGCGCCATTCGCGCAATTAGATCACTCTACAGAACACTGTAAACACCGTCAGTTGAATTATGACCACCCTGTATATCACTAAAACATGTTTATTTTTTAGTTGATATAAAATTTTCTGAAACGGAAAATTATAATTTAAATGGAAATTATAAATAACCTCCCCCCCCTCCCTTTTTCTTTTTCTTTAAACATCGAAAAAATTGAAAGCTTTCACTCTTATACAGCGACGAAATGAGTACATTTTTTTAAATAATAGTGTACAAATTTGACGTAACAATCTAATTCATTTTTGAGTTACATATTTTTAAACTTTTATTTATTCTTATTCTTTATTTTATTTTTTGTTTCTTACATTTGATTTTTTTCTGACATTCATTTGTTAAGTAATAACAATACATCACATATTTTAGTGTATGTACATATGTCTATTTATATGTATATAATATATTTAGTTTATTATTTATTTACTTTGTTTTAGTTTATTTATTCACTTATTTAATTTTTAGAACTATGAAATAATAATAATAATAATAACAACAACTAGGGTTTGAAAAACTTAATAACATTACAGATATATCATTATTATAAATAAAGAACAATATAAATATTTTTTTTTTTTTAGAGGAACATTCATTTTTTTTATTAAAAAGTGTAATATTGAATTTAATATGTAGAGTATTATAGAGATGACTAAAATAATAATTTAGATTGCCTTACATATCACCGGAAAAATTTTGAAAGCATTATATTGAATATTCATGAAACGAGAAAAAAAAAAAAAAAATATATATATATATATATATAATGCGAAATTCTATATATATTCTATGATATTCGGATCGTTGCAAGTTATAAAAAAATATATATATTTATTTCATAATGCAACTATTCCAGCTATGAAATTTTAGAAAAGGATATTTCTTTTGTAATCCTGGTTTTTCATAAAAGGTTGCATAAAATAACGTTTATTTCTAGAACAAAATGTATAGTGTTTGTTTTAAGTAGAATATAAAGTTTCTTTCATAAAATAGAAAAGAATATTATTCGCATAAAGTCGATCGTAAATAATAACAAATTAAAAAACATGAAATAAAATTAAGTTTTCTTTTCATTATTAAAGGATAATATTTTACTATGTTTAAAAATATACAAAAATGTATGGACACTCGTCTAAAAAAAAAAAAAAAAAAAAAAAGATAATAAGAAAATAAGAAAATAAGAAAATAAGAAAAATTACTTGCAGTTTAATATAAATTCAAACATTGAATTAGACATATTCTTTCTCATAATCAAACAACCAATCCTTTAAAGATTTTTACCATATTGTGTTCAGCATTTTTGTCTGTAAAACCTTTCTTCTTTCATTTCCCCCCTACACTTGCTGCACTTACCACCCCAATGCTTTTTATTTTCTTCTTTATATATATATATAGAGAGAGAAAGAAAATTAGTGAAAACTCCAGTTTTCAATGAATTTACACGTTTTGGGATGTCCTGGACACGATTTGACTGTTTTTAGAAAATGTCTGTCTGTGTGTCTGTATGTGTGTATCACAAATTTTGTAGACGCTGTATAACACGAAACATGAATGAAATTTAACCAAACTTGGTAACTAGTTGGATCCTGACATAAACTGGTACTGACTAGATTTAAGGATCAATCGCTCAAAAAGGTGGCGGTGTGATCCCATTTTTCTAAATTTTTAACATGGCTGTATAGGACAAAATCTCGCATAAATGTACGTAATGAGAATTGTTTTTAACGTGTGATTGTAAAATTAATATGAATTATTGATAAAAGTATTAATAAACTAGTGAAAAAAAATGTTGCGTGAGGAAGCATCGCTTCCCCCTGGGGAGTATAAATTTTCAATGTGGTTATTTTTCGAAAGGTCTCGTTAATATCTTCTTTAAAACGAACGTTGAATTAGAGATCTGTAATATTTTAAAACAAAGTTTTTTTTTTTTTTTTTTTTCATTAAAAAAAAAAAATCTTATTTCTTCTGATGTTGTCCCCAAAATTGAATTTTCTTCGGCATTCAGTGTTGTAAATCTCTCAGATAAAAACTTTGGCTTTTATCATGGAAAATAATTTTCATAAATAATAATTTAATAAACAATTTGTACTCTAAGAATTTCTGCAAAATTATATAGGAGAAAGTCTGGTGATGATCACATCAAACTAGTTTCATTTTGTATATATATTTATATACTTGTTCTTATAAATGTTGTTTTAAAGAAATTATTATTGAATATGATTTTTAGAATTAACAAAAATATACGAGATTTTTATGTTTGCATGCAAAATTGAATTCATAATACGAATTAACGGGATGTATTTTTCTATACTAATTTTTTAGGTACTAGGGGACTCTGCTCCCTGCTCGCTCCGCTCACCAACCCCCGAGGAAGGCTTCGCGTCCCCACGACTCGCTTTACTTTATTAACCCCTATGTTGCTTTGCCCGTCTATTCGCTTCTTTATCTTTCACTGGAAAGGAAAGTTAATGCTGCATTAAAAAAAAAAAAAAAAAAAAAAAAAATAAAGGAAATACCCATATTTAATGTCAAATTGAAAATACATAATATTTAACACCATTTTCTTTATGAAATAATATGCTCAAATTAGTAATATTTTTTCAGAAAAGAAAGAAATTCATAATATCTAGACCATTTTGTGTTACAGATATAGTATACGAACCCCTTGGCGACTGGATGTGTATGCGTATCCACGAGAGAAAGAGAGAGAGAGATGAGATTGGAGAGAGGGGAGGGAGGTAGGAAGATAGGGAAGGAAGAGGAATTCTATTCTGAGCATAATTCAAGAATAAATATCAGAAGAATATCCAAATTTGCTATTATAAATGTGTATTATATAGGTATATAACTTGAAAATTTTCATCGAAGTCGAACAAATCAAACATTCAAATACATGACTCGCAAAAATGAATATTCTTTTTGGTACATTTTAACATATTGAGAATGTACTAAATAAAATACAATAAACATGTATTTCTTATAGGAACAAAAGCATGCATAAGAAAAATAGTATGAAACGAATTAACCATTCCTCTACACAAAATAATTAAGATTTATTAAAATATCAGACTGTAATACCTTGAAGTAAAATTCAAATCGTGTTATATGATGCGATGCAACAATTTTACAAGTATGCAGCAATTTTATCTGTTCATTGTCTGTAAATTATAGAGTATTGTGACAATATACAGGCATATCCAAAATTAAGAACATATCATAGTCTGTTTGATGTAATTGTCAAAAATGCTTTAGCAGATTATATTTCAAGAAACAAATTGCTTAAATGTAGAAATTTCATTCTATTTTTCATATGATATATATATGGTGTTAAGAATAGTTAAGATAATGTTGAGGTTTTACCTTAAATACGCGTTTTGTGTACAACTGTTTTACGAAAAACAAGGTTTTATATTTTAATTTGTCTGTATATTGTTACCGTAATGTAAAAAAAAAAAAAAAAAAAAAAAAAAAAAAAAAAATTTGAAATTTAGTATATTGAAGATTATATATGATAGCTACATGAAGCTCTTGGCTTAGATAAGTAAATTTCTAAGTTTGGTGCGTGTAAAATTTCTATGAATAATTTGAAATGTATTTTGAAATTTAATAACGATGTTAAATGTTGTTATATTGTAGGTACAGTATATAAACGGGTATTTTAAAGAGGCCTTATGGCCATATCACACGGGAGCATATATACTCAACACAACATTATACGCAACATGTTCACTATGCTGAACGAACGAGAAACCGGTCAGCTGTACGTAGGGGTCCCTCGAATTGATAGCGTGATGTATTCCCTTCTCTAAAGGTATTCCAGGAAAAAATTCTGTTTATTCCTCCTATTGGTCAATTTTGATCAGCACGCTCAACATACTCAGCTTTTTCTAAACGGTTTCGTAAAAGTTGATCATCCGAAAACTTGCTGTCCTTGAACAAAATCAGGTTGAGTATGTTGCGTATGTTGCTGTGTTTAGTAAAATGCTGAACGAAAGTCTCTCGTGTGATATGGCCATTACTCTCCCTTCATACATAAAAGTAATATGTAAAATTATTCTTAAAGTTCCAGGGTAAGAAGATTTAGCGTAAGTGCCATTCCAGATTACTTTAAATTAATTATTTCAATGCACATATGAAATTTTCTATAGCATGTCATTTAATATTACTTTCAATTAATTTTAATTTAGTCTTTTTTTTTTTTTTTTTTTTTTTTTTTTTTTACAAATACACAATGTAATGATAAAATATTATTATTTTATCATTAAATTTATATATTATTATAAATTAATTTTAATTTAGGCTTTTTTTTTTTCTTTTTCAAATACACAATGTAATGATAAAATCAAGATAATATATTAAAAATATTAACCTTATTAAAAATGTGCAAAAAATTCATTGAAAAAGACTCGTATTTCTTTTACATTAATAGTTTTTTAAATTATGTAATCTTTACGATTTTAAATTTGTCTCTAAATGTTTTTTTTTTTTTTTTTTTTTGTAATAATGTACACTTTTTTAAAAGGTAAGTAGATTATTTTAATTAGGAAAAATATTTTGAAAGCAACATTTTGCACGTATATATTAAAATCAGGAAAATAAAATTTGAGAGATGTAATTATAATAAAAAGTGTGTGAATATCATTCCAAACTAAAAGAAGAAGAAAAAAAAATAATTGCATTTTTCAGCATTTTTTAAATAAATGTTGAGCATATTAAGTGATATGTAAAAATCAAAATATTTAAATGCTAAGTATCTCAATTACAGAAATAAATGTTATTAAAAAATGTAATTAAATAAAAAAATTAAATCTTGCAATAAATAAAAGTAATACTTTTAGAATTAATTATCCGGTGCTTTTTCTAATTAACAGTTTAACATTCCTGTATATTTATTTTTTCGTTTTTAAAATTTAAGGATTAAGATACCATTGAAAAATAAAGGAATACTTATAATTCCCATTTTATGGTAAATTTAATAGCAATTATTCTTAAAGATTAAAATATATGTATATATTGATGATTAAAAACATTCTGCTGTTTAACATCCACACGACTTCCATTACGCAATATTACATATATTATACGCATTTTTTGGAGATAATGGGGTCAGAAGACATAAAATTTACCTTAGAAATTGGATACATAACAGTTTTACTCTGACAGAAAATTGTTATATATGTGTAAAGACATAGAAAACAGAATTTACATACAGAGCTAAAAAAATAAATAAATAAATAAATAAAATCGTTTGAGCCGTTTTTTGAGACACCCATTTATGAAAACAAAATCTGACCTACTTAATCAGGATGACTTAATTTTTCCGTAATAACAACGTAATATAAGCGACAGGATATCTAAAAAAGATTTCATTTAGGAAATTAAAAAAAAAAAAAAAAAAAAAAAATCGTTAGAGCCGTTTTTGGGATAGTGATTATCCCTAAAACTTTGCAAACTCAATCCTTAGCCAAAAAAAAAAAAAAAAAGAATTACATATAAAAGGGTATCTAAAAGTGATTTATTGTGACTAGAAATTCGGTACAGACGTTTTTAAAGGAGAGTACTTGCGAGACCTCAAATTATCCTACTTGTACAGGGCGCCTAGCAATTTTCCCGAACTAACTGATTAACAGATGCGGAAAGACATCTAGTAGGGTGTTTATATAGTAACTCTGAAGAAAATCGCTAGAGGTGTTTTTCGGTATACAGACTTATGGTCCCATTTCCGTTTTTCCCTTTTTCACCAAAAGTTTGAAAAATCATCTGTACACCAGGCCTGTCTATATTCTGAAGTTTCGTCGTTCTATTTTTATTATGTTTATTGTCAGAAGATTCCCCACAAACATATATATATATAAACATAAACAAATACACACATACACGGGCCAGTTGCCGAAAACCAATTTTTCGACGCAGGAAACCTGAAAACTTGTAAATAAGTGATCACTCAACATCGAGTTTTTTCTCCGAATACAATACTCCCATTACCTACGGTAGTTGGGTAATGGCAAAAAATATAAGAGAATATAAAATATCGAAGTTCTTAACCAATGCAAAAAAATGACGAATGGTAATGGATATTTAAAACCCGTTTACAGCCCTGGGCGTATTTATACGTTTTTTCCAAAGTGCGATATTTGTCTTATACTGCTACCAGTAAAACTACTGACATGGGCTTAACAATGAAGTAAAATAACCTTGAAAGTGATCTTGACCGTGATTTCGAATGATTTATTCATTTCAAAAGTTGAGAGAGAACGGTGACACCGGGAAGTGAATCTCGTAATATTTCCTTGGCCGGTAAGGGGTTAATTTCGATGTAATAACTGATAACTTTCTCGCAATTAATTTATTCTGACATTTTAACAAATAAATAAAAGAGAAAGGTTTACCAAAGCACAGTTTCTTTTCTATATCCTTTTAAAGAATAATTATGTACAAAAACAATATTGGTAGTTGATAATTTCTGAAATATATTACTTGTCTCTCGAATTTAACGTTTCTACACATGTAATTGCTTCATTTATTTGATCTAATTAAATGAAAATTTTGTTGCAATACACAAGCCTCATTCGGTATTTAGTCTTATTTATCATTGTACTTTTCAATTTCTTTATTATTATTATTATTATTACTATTACTATTATTATTATCATTATTTTCTGACAAAACTAGAGAACCTATTAACTTAATTTGTAATATCTTTAAAAAAAAATTCACAACTTAAAATATAACTTTTCTGTAACTATAATTGTTTGCATAATAAACCAACGTGTAAGAGAAATTATTATATTTAACTAATTTAGATGTCTTTAAACCTCGTTCACTGGAAAAAGAAAGAAATATTTTTTTTTATTAATTCTGTCTTGTTAAGTAAAAAAAATATTGATACATGAGAAAATTGTAATAGTTTTAATGAGACAATTTAAAAGCAAATCTCCATTTAAATCATTCATAATTTATGAAAATATGAAAAGTTGAAACGGTGGTAAATGGTCTAAACTATTTTTAGTACCAATAGACATTATTAAAAAATAAAGAATAAAACAAATAATTTATTAACAAAGTACTTTCTACAGAATATTTTTTCATGGAAGTCTTATTTTAATGTAATTAAATAATAATAATAATAAATCCGCTTACGTTTATTGTAAACAGAATTTAATTTAGTACGGCAGAATTTAATTTAATCTATTCTCCCATATAAAGTGATGCAATAACAGTATTTAATTCCCTATCATCGGTTACTATACTCATTTCTTAAAATTACTTTCGTATAGCTTTAGCTTAGGAACCTCTTGGTGACTTTTAAATTTTTATTGTCATATCGGCGATAAATTAAAATGGCTATCGCAATTACATCTGAAAATACCTTGGCAAGAAACGTTCGAGTTAATTCGAGGCAAGTTTTAAATTTCACAAAAGGCTTCTATTTCTTCAGCTCGAGTTTTCTCAATTTTACTTTAATTATTTAAAAGAAAAAATAAGAACTAAAAATTAGAGTGTTTGCTAGATTTTGTCTTTATTAATCAGTGTAGCATATTTTGTTAAAATATAATAATCCGGACAGATACAATGGCAAGCTCTAAGCTTTATATATTTTAAATAATACCAAAAACGTTTGCATGTTCATTCAAGGTGTAATACAATAAATGGCGACAAGAGAAGATCTCTGTTTGAAAGAAACAGTCCTGACCTGACGTTCTAAAAAAATATTAATATTATTAAGGGAATCAACAAATTTTAACCATACGGAAAATTGTCCAAAATAATATATATAGAATATGAAATTTCTATCTGAATAGAATGAAAAAATATTGAAATAGCACTATAAACTAGAGCATAATTTTTTTTGTTTTTTATAAAATGTATAAAGAAAACAAAAACGATAGTTTGTGTAGTGTAGACGTGTGGAGGAGAGTATTTATTCAGGCAAATTATCAACTCGAGGGATTTAACATAGGTAGAGTCCTGCATCGGGTCGGGTAACCCGATTTTACTCGAACCCGACCCGACCCGCGGGTCGGTTTCGGGTCGGGTTGACAGAATTTTTTCTCTTGCGGGTCGGTTTCGGGTCGGGTTGACTGATCTTTTTTTTCGTGCGGGTCGGGTTCGGGTCGGGTTGACTGAATTTTTTTTCTTGCGGGTCGGGTTCGGGTTCGGGTCGGGTTTGGTTTTCAACAAGTCGGGTCGACTTGAGAACACCTTTCAAAATATTTTTTACAATTATAAACATAAATTTATAGGCATGTTTACAACTATGTAACTAATTTAAGCATTCTGCACATACTAGACATGTAACGGTTGGTTGGAGGATTTAAGGCCGATTGACTCCAGATGTGTCCTAAGCCTATAGGGGGAATGCCCTCCGTTTGAGTCTTTCTAAGGGGTCCTAGCCCGTATTTACGCGTGTTTCGGAAGAAACCACGGAAAACTCCGAACGGCTAGGTCAATGAGCGCGACCTGGGATCGAACCCGACACCTCCCATCTACCAGCTTCGAGCGCAGAACCGCTCAGCCGCTGGTGGGTAGACATGTACCGGAGTTCCATATTCGTATCCGTGGATATCCGCCAGAAAAATAGATCCATATTTGTATCTGGATCTGTGTTCTTTTCTTCAACGGAACTAATACGTATCTTTTGTAGAAAGTGTATAAAAATTAGAAAAGTATTATACATCTTTCTCGACTGTTGTTAATATATAAATTAAAGAAATACAAATACAGTATAACCTCGCATTCACATTCTGGAAATTGGAAAGGTTTCGCAGTTTACAAGTTTTTTTTTTTTTTTTTTTACTTTCTTCTATATTCAGTAAAAGAAAGTATTAGATTCTATCAACTTTTGGTGTCAACCGCTCGACGGGTGGCACTGCTATACAGCGATTTCTGCAATTTCAGGGGAGGCTATATCTCAAGTTCTGTTGCGTATAATCCGACAAAACTTGATATGTGAGAAGACCAATATGAGATATTAACCTGATTCAATTTGAATGCCTATCAGCCAACAGATGGCGCTGCTACACAGCGATTTCCGCAATTTAAGGAAAGGCTATATCTTAAGAACCACTGCACAGAATTTCATATAAATTTGTATGTAGGTGCCATTTAATATATATTAGCGCCTGTCAACTTTTAGTGTAAACCGCTCAACAGGTGGCGCTGCTACACAGCGATTTCCACAATTACAAGGAAAGCCATATGTGATGTTCTATTGTGTATCATCAAACAAAACTTAATATGTGAGAAGGCGAGATTATGAGACATTATGGTGACTCAGTTTGAATGCTTGTCGGCCAATAGGTTGTAATACTGCAAATTTCATCGATAATGGGATGGCTATATCTCAAATTCTATGCCATATAACTGTACGAACCATGATATGTGAGATAACCATTATAAAAACGCATTGTTTAAGAAGTTATAAATAGTTTTAATAAGTTATTCGCACTTAGTGAATTTGACAGAAAATTGTAGAAGAATGTCTTGTGGTTGCCACAACATACTAGTTTTTTTATAATTTACCAACTGTGTGACAGTGAAAATTTACTTTATTTTATATCATGTTATATCATTTTACCTTGTTTTGCATGATTTTTAGATGAATAAATAATGTTGATTTATTTTTCGGGTTTCGGGTCGGGTTCGGGTTAGATAAGTCGGGTTTCGGGTCGGGTTCGGGTCGCAAAAAATTCTCTGTTGCGGTTTCGGGTCGGTTTTCGGGTTGATGAAATTTTTTTTGTCGGGTTCGGGTCGAGTTTCGGGTTGATGAAAAATTTTTTGTCGGGTTCGGGTCGGGTTTCGGGTTGATTTAAAATTCATCTGTCGGGTTCGGGTCGGGTAAAACCCGACCCGCGCAGGACTCTAAACATAGGTTGACTGTTCTTGTAACATGGTATGTAAGAAAAACTATTCTGTGCATTCATGAAAAACAATCTCATGTGTTCTACGTCAGCACTGTTCTCACACGACTTTCTCTTACCCTGAAATTTAATACTATAAATACAGATTAGAGATTAAGGAGTACGTTAATGAGTAATATTATATAAACCTTTTTTAAAAACAATTCAAATAAGGCTTCGGAGCTGCTTTATTTGACAAATAACTCTGAGTGAGAGAGGCTGTCGCTACTCTCAACCCCCTGTTTGTTATTAAATGTTAAATATGTTATTAAATGTCAAAGTTCATTTAAAATGATGTAGAAAACTTTCACACACACCGTTCCTTGGAACTTACCAATCTTGATCAAACTTTTTTTTTTCTAATAACTAACTTATATTAAATTCAAAATACAATATTTGAATTGTCAGAAATTATTTGCTCTTAAGTTACTCTGACAAGAGACAGAGACATAGATCAAACGTTAAAAACTTGACTTGGGTATTCAGGAAACCTCAAAACGTGTAAATATGCAAAAAACAAGCTATGAATATTTAGCATAAAAATACATTATTTACCGTATGACTATGAGTAATTCATTTCAATTCCTGAGCAGTTTTTCTGGACATGATAAAATATTATAGTAAAGCACTCCCACTAATACATTTAATAAAAAAAATATGCTTTCACTTAAATATTGACAACCCTGTATATCTTCTAAAAGTTACGTACATACCACATGGTGCACATAAATATAATTCTATATTAATAACACACACAAAACAATCTGAAATACACTTCCTTCAAATTTCAAGTATTGTCCCTCTATAATCTTGATCTTTTGTATAGCCCTGTAATTTATCGGTGAATGATTTTCATAACATATTCTATATAAAAACTTTTTTTTACGCATAGAAAAAATATATATTCCTTTCATTAGGTTTAACCTATATGATACAGATATAGGATACCGATTTCAGACTTCCAGCTGTTATTTGTTCTTGAGATATGCTGATAACAGACACACAGACATACCAACCGCTAAAAACATGATTTTCAGATTCAGAACACCTTGAAACGTGTAAATATAACAAAATCTCAATTTTGAAAACATGACCCAAAAACAATATTTTCTTTACATGTATGGGTCAGAGAAAGAAAAAACTGTGGAACCACTGAAAATCGCGAAAGGCTAACGATAAGTGTTTGATCTGGTTTTAGACTCAGAACACCCTAAAGAAAATGAGTATTTCTTAAACACTTCTCTTAAAGAATAAAACAGTTTATTTAAATTTAAGTACATGCAATTTGCTCATATCTTTGTTTTATTTAACATTATTGTATATATTCACTTACATTTACTTTTTCTTAATCTTTTTTTTTTTTTTTTTTTTTTTTTCATTTTAGTTAAATTGGTGAAATTATATATTCTTTTAAAAATATCAAATACTGTCATACTTATACAACAATAGAACTTTTAAATTTCTTTGAACATAAAAGAAGAAAAACGAAAAGCGAAGAATTGCTTTAGACAAATTCAAAATTCAAAATCTTAATGTGGGCGGTGATGTCAAATTACAGAAAGAAAAAAAAAATGATTCAGTTAAAATATTTTTGTTAATATCCTTACAAAAAATCAATGTGTTTGTTTAAGCAAATAACCATTTTGTATGGAATATACAGCACAGGGTTTTTTCCATACACTATACAATGATTATTTGTATTTCTGACAATTGAAAAACACAACGTATAGAAATAGATAGATAGATAGATAGACAGAAAAACAAAAATATCCTGTAGCTAGAACATTATTATTGATGGTATATTTTGATAGTACATTTATTCTCGTTTTGCGGAGTGTTAAATATTACAATAAGATTTTTTTTCTTTCTGTGGTGCAAAAACTGCTTTTTAATTCATCATAACAGTCATCACAAAAGAAAGTATTTGTGATGAAATAGTTGCACCAAGTTGCTTAGTTTAAACCAAAATTAAACTACTATTTATTTGCATAATATCACCTGTCATATTGAATGTACACAGTTTCTAGCTTTAGAGTTTGAGCTATATCTAATAAGCAATTTTGGCACCGAGCTAAATTGCAGCATAATCTCAATAACGTTATGCACCAAAATTGCATTAACATAGTTTCTCATTATGAGTAACTTTTGTACCAAGTGTGAAGGGATTTCACATTCCAGAGGTTTAGGTAGCAAATTTCTGAGAATCGTGAGAAGTTCGGAATGCCATAGTTAGCGAAATTTATCAGTATCCAAATTTGACACTGTATACAAATAAGCATTATGTTTCATGAAAATCTATGAAATCCTGTTAGAAAATTCCCATATTTAATGTTTAAAATGTAAACCTCTATCGTAATATCTTTTAGAAAGGTTTTGGTTTTAGTTTGTGATTTTTTTTTTCATTTTTTGCACTCCGTAATTCGTTCAAACATACCGTTTAGAACGCTTTCCGGCACACTACCTTTTAAATTTGGACATTCATCAAAAAAGCTTGTGGACAATCTTATCTGGTCTAGAATAGTTCACATGTATCATTTTGTAAAGATTACAGCTGCTGTTTAAATTGTGTGGGTATGTTTAAAGAGGGCCCACTGCTCCGATGATTTGCAAAAATAAGACACTTAAATTCAGAATTTCACCAAATGTGATTTTTGACTGTCTAAATAGGGTCTGACAAATTTTGAAAAAAAAAAAAAAAAAAAAAAAAAATGGATTTGAGCATTGCAATGAAGCGCATAACAAAGGTTTTTAAAGAATTACTGCAGCCTGAAATGATGGATTGCACTTTGTATTGATGATGGATAGTATTGATAAAGAAGGTAAAAAATAATTTCCAGACACAAACTTTTAAAATGGATTCTGAAAGATTATGAAAATCCATGCCTGATTCGGAACTCGAAAACTTCACCTTTAACCCTACAAGGCTCAATTTTCTTTTTAGTGCGCGACAAAAATATATAGGTTGTAATTAGTGATCAGAAGATAGGGAAAACTTATAAAAATAAAAATAAAACCATATTTTACGGAAAAATCACCTTTATAGCTCAACGTACCGTATGTGGAACATACATAAAATTATGATTTACTAATAGGTTAACGTATTATATACGTAATAAAAAAAAATAAATAAATAAATAAAAAAAAAAACTTACCTCTGCAAAATATACACTTCGTTATAACAGACAGTATTTTTTTTTGGGGTCAAAACTGTTCAATAACTATTCTTTTTTTATTTTTGAATTCAGACAAACGACTAACGTATCACTTTCATTCAAATTTCACACTGAGTGCACTATAACAAAAACACGAACGACATCTTTAGGTAAAGGTTCGTATTACTACATTGCTAAATGTCAGTAGTTTCTATCAAGATGCCAAGAGATGTCGCTACTAATAGTTTTATAGCTATAGGAACGATTAAAGTCGGTGTTCCTCATATGGAACGGGGTGCCTTGTAGGGTTAAAATAAACGCCAGCACTTATTATTCAGTCCCCAAATAGTCTTTGTTCTACGTATGTAAACATAAACCTATAGTATATTTCTTTGTAAGATATATAAGTATCAAAAATAGAGATGCGATTCTAACAAAATGCATAAAAGTGTGAAAGCGTAATAATAATCAATATTTTAACAGAAGCATATGTTGAATAATTACACGAAAATGTAGGTTATTTGTTTGTATCAATAAGCTTAAATTAAAATTTTAACAGATATATATGCACAATCACATATATAGAGCAAAAGAAGGCAATTTGACAATAGTCGAAATAAATAAATGAAAGCGAAAAGATTTGGAATTAAAATCAAATACTCACAGAAAACAATTCCGTTTACAAATTACAATAACGTTAATGTTCGTTACGGTTAAGAAAAAAAAAATTATAACTGTAAAAAGTTTTCATTGTGATAATATTATAAATTGCAAAATTCAAAATGCAAAATTATCAAGCCGAAGTACAATATTTATTTAGTCCAATAACCATTCAGATATTTAAACGCTCAAATAAAAATGCAGGATTAAATTCATAAATCAATCCTATAGTAGTAAGAAATAAAAGAATCAAATCAAAGCAAATGAACTAGCAATAATGATACTACACCGCAAAAAACAATATATATATATATATATATATAGATGTATAAGATCATTTTGTGGAATTCCCACGTTGAGACTCAAAAAGATTTTGATATCTATGTTGTGTGAGTGTTCTCACACATATGTCCTTTAAAAGTTTATTTATTTATTCAAATTTAATATATAACAAAAAGGAGGGATTAATATAGATTATATAAAATAAATCTTTTTAAATTTATGTAATTCAATTAATTGATTTTATAGAATTTCCAGTTTTATTTACAAATCAAAATCTTTCATTTAATAGTGTTCTTTGTCCTTTTTTGTTACAAACATATTGCTCTCGGAATAATATAATGCAATTTTTATATCGGGGTTCTTGAAAAATAATTTTGTATATATTCTTTCCCCGAAAGAATTAAATCAATATAGCTATAATTATTTATTTTGAGAAGGTAATTTAAAAAGTCGTTATCAGCCTATTTCTAGCATAAGCAGCTATTAATAAAATAAAAAACAATCATTTCAATTCATATTTATTACCCTCATGTTTACGTTAAAACCTATTATTATTTCAAGCAGGTCATTATAATTCTAAAAATAGATTTATAATGGATTTTTTTTTTCCTCAGCGGCGTCGGCTATGTACGTTGAGAATTCAAGGACAGTTGGCGATGCTTTTAAATGTCAAATAGATCTAACGTTTGTAACGAATTTTTTTTATTCAAAATTTTTGTATTAAAATATTAGGAGGACAAAGAAACAGCTTGGCATTCTTTTGGCTGAATTTTAAGGATGCCAATTTTTGGGGTTGCCATTTTAAGTTCTCTGGGGCTGGCAGATCTAGTTAGGTTTTTCGATTTTAACGTCGTTTGATTAAGACGTGAAGTTTTGGGCTCCTCCTCTCCTCCCCGTCCCAATTTCCGCATGAGATTTATATGTTCATCTGTACTTCAAAAAAGATGTAACTTATGTTTGAAGATGATTGTTTTTACGAACCTGACAATAAAACTTCAGTTTAGCTAATTGTGTCTGCTTGCTTCTTCTGCAAAGGAATTTTCATTCAACAGATTTTTTAAGAAATTCGACACGGCCCATATTGTCATGGATCTGGGTATCGGTGTTGATGAAAATCAACACCACATATGAGGAGCAAACATTCAAACCGTGTTTTCTCCAAAAATAAAAAAAAATGAGTTAGTGATTTTTCTGTGAACTCAACATTAAATAGCACAAAATTATACTATTATTTTAAACCAAAATAATTTTTATCACAATTTAAATGCTCTTAGAAAGTTAGGGTTTCAATCAAACAGTGTTTCCTCCAGAGCCTGTTTTCAGTCAAACTGTGATTTCTCCAGCCAGTACTGCTCTTTCTGGTCGCGTGACTCGTACATGTACCACCTTTTATGTTTGTTTTTTCGTTAGTTCTATCTTGTTTTCTCCATTTTAGAGGAGTGTAATTTATTATTATTATTATTTATTTATTTATTTATTTTATTTTATTTATTTATTTTTTTTTCAAATGGAAGAATTAATAGATGGTGTATTAGTGAGTACTTCTAATTATGGAACTAGAAAAAGACAGAGAATTGGTGGAAAAAAAAGAAACGAAAAAGAAACGATATTCAGCACCTTTAGATAACAACATTTATGCTTCATGCAAACATTCTATTAATACTTTTTCATGCACTGATGTTAGACCTAATGACGTTAAGAAGTTTCGGGATAGACTTTACGAAATCCCGGACAAACAGCGACAAGATTCTATTATAGCCTCATTGGTTGTTACAAAAAATGTAACTCGACGTAGACCTAATAACCCAACCCAAAATAAATCACAATCATCTGGCTTACAGCATGCATTTTCTGCTTCTTATTTTATTACTAGTAGCAGTGGTAGGAGAATTCCTGTGTGTAAAAACAATTTCATGGCTATAACTAAAATAGGTCGTACAATGCTAGCCGATATTGTTACTAAGGTACATGCTGGTGAACCTATTGAGGAAAAGAGAGGAGGTGATAGAAAAAGCCACTTAAGCATTAATAAAAAAAAACTAGGTAAGAGAATTCATCTCAAACTTAAAGGCATCAGAATGACGTAGACAAACTTTTACAATTACTGTATGGTGAAGAGTGAAAAAATCAGCCTGATTTTAAATGGTATAAAGATATCATTACTAATAACTTTCATGTAGAATATGAAGAAACAGAGGAAGCATGAAATTGCTTAAGTGAAGATATTGGTTTAAAAATTTAAATTTCAAATTCGCTTAAAAATTTTAGTTCTTCCCTACAAGTTGCATGATGATTTTTCAAGCGTAAATATTTAATTTAATTTTATAATTACATAACAAAATCTGTTCTGTTAATTACTTTATTACATTAAGAATGTTATTTCATCAATATTCGAGCTACATACTTTTTCAATAAAAAATGTTTTGTCTACATTGGAAACATTCAAAACATGTTTTCTCCTCTGTGTTTCGGTCAAAACATGCTTTCTCCACATTGGAAACATTCAAAACATGTTTTCTCCTCTGTGTTTCGGTCAAAACATGCTTTCTCCAAATTTCAAATGCATTTTTCTAATTAACTCTAAGTTTATTAGGTAAAGTAGGCCTACAGATCTTCCTAGTAACCAATAATACAACTAAACAAATGATAATTAGGGTCTAAGAAGGGTTATTTTTTAATTTATCAGTTTTTTGTGTTTTCTGAAAAATTGCATTCGAAGGAGAAAACACGGTTTGAATGTTTGCTCCTCATATGTGAATGCCTGTACCACGATAGTGACCTCAAGAGTTACCCAATTTACATGCAAATTGATACACATGGCTGACTTAGCTGTATAATTGTTGGTATTATTCTGTTTGAAGCTCGTGTGCAGGAACACACCAAAGTGTTTCTTATCCTCACGACCTAAGGACAGAATTTGTTTTACTACGATAACCGCTGCAGAATTGTAAGTTCTTTTGATCATATAAGTTTTCATTAACATTTTTCAATAAGGTTGAAAAGTGTTAATGACTTCGGTTTGTTTCTCTGTATGTCCATCTGTCTGCCTGTCTGTTCGCGCTCTAACTCCTGTAAATATTTATGGAATTTCTTGAAACTGATATATGTTATTCAAGTTCACTATTGAATATTCCCTATTGAAAATGGAGGAACCTCTCCTGGTTTATATATAGGGACACCCGAAAGTTTTCCGAAGCATTGCGTTCTATGAAAGGTATTTCTATAAACCATATATTCATATCTTTACTTTACACAAATCTTAATGAAATATTAAAATATGTTATTCAAGTTCACTACTGGATGTTTTCTATTCAAAATTAAGTAAACACCACAGCTGGTTTGTGTACATTATGTACACGAAAGTATTTTAAAACATTCCGTTCAAAGAGAGGTATTTATATAAACCGAATTTTAATAACTTTACTTTGCACAAAATTTAATGAAATTAAAATATTGTATTCATATGTGCAAAATATAGTTTTCTACAGAAAATAGTATTAAAACTATTCAGATTTACAGGTACACGCAAAAATATTCAGCTACATTAAGGAATATTATTGGAAGTTTGCTGAAATTGCATTTTCATTTACATTAAGCGTTTTTAACAATTTCTTACAATTTTTAAGTGTGAATATGATTTAAATTTGTGTATCTGTCTGTCCGACTGTCCATTTGTCTATTTGTCCGCCTGCCCGCCTCCAGCGTCCGTAAATGTTTTCAAAATTTAAAAAAGTATGTTACTGAAGTTCACTATGGTATTTTTCTTATTTAAAATGCCATGAATAGGTCCTGTGCAACTGATTTGTATACAGGGACACTAAAACAATATCAATGCATTGTGTTTTAAGACAGTCATTTAAATAAATCACATTTAAAAAAATTTCTACTTCAAAAATAATGAAAAATTGACATTTATTGTTAATTTGCTAAAATAATGTTTAGATAAGGTAAAGATAAGGTTAACCTTTAAATTTACAGGGTTACCCTTGAATATGCAGGTTCATTAAAGGCTGCAATTAGAATCTGAGGTCTGCATGCGGGAAACATTTTTAACATTTTCCAGCGATGTATAAGAGTGATTATAAATCCAGTTAGTCTTCTTGTATGCCTTTCAATCCTTCTGTATGTCCGTTGTGTGATAACGTGGGCAAAGAGCATAGAAAGTTATACAATACAACAAATATTTGCAGTTGACAAGTGTTAATAATCAATGCGCATCGCATGACTTTTCATTCTTGTTTTTATTTTATCCTAGCTTCAATTTGGGACGTAAATGGCATTTATAACATATTAGAAGTTAATATTAATATTCTAAAGCTGAAAAATACATAAATATACCATTGAAGAACTGTACATTTCAAAATAAAAAATTTCGACAGTAAAAGTAATATTTTATAAATCAGGTAAAAAAAAAAAAAAAAAAAGAAAGAAAAAGAAAAAAAAAAAAAAAAAGTTGTGTTTAAACACTTATTTTTTTTAATTAATTAATTAATCAATTTTATTTTATTTTATTTTATTTTATTTATTTATTTATTTTTATTTATTTTTATTTTATTTTATATATATATATTTTATTATTTATTTATTTGAGAAAAAATTTAACTTAAATTAAAATTCAAGATTTTTCATGTTTCTTATACATATTATATTATTAAAAAGAAAAAACTGTTTTTAACATGAAATAAAAAGTCTTTTAATTCGCTGAAAGAAAAAAAGTTTTTTTAATGTGATTATAAATAAAATAATTATCAGAATGTATTGTATGTTTTACGACAGTCATGATCATAGACCTTATATAGATAGACCACGCATCCCCCTTCATTATCTGTCTGCGACATGAAGTAGCTTCCCCAGCGAAAGTATCACGTGATGCAGACCTGGAGAGAGAGACGAGAATGAATATTATGTGATTTTTCTGTAGGAAAGAAAGTAGTTTTGAGTTTTTTAATTTCTGTATTGTACACACACTTTTTATTTAAGCCTTTAGATTTACGCATCGTTAGAAAGCTAAAATGTCATAGGTTAATTATAAAAAAAAATTTCTTTTGTGAGAAATCATTCTGAAGGGGAGAATTTTTTATTTGAATTCTTACAAAAATAAGTGCTTTCTTATGGAAGAATCTCCCTCAAGTCTATGTCACGTGACATACATCGCTGACCGCAAAGGATGAAGGTTTCAGATTACACCCTCATGTTGAAGACATTCACCATAATGGGAAGTCCTATGGGTGGCGTATTCTATATATATAAGGTCTGTGGTCATGATAAAACGAACCTACATGTATTTTTTTTTTCCTTTCCTAATACCAAGGAAAAGAAAAAAAAAATGACCATTCAAAATAACTGTATTCATTGAAATCGGTATATATATATATATATATATATATATAAATGAATTGGTTTGAAACATTCATTCATTCAGATTAGTGCTAAATGTACAGTTGATTTTCAACAATAGTTCTTATTAGTAAATCAAACAGTTATGTTTGTCTTTAAAAAATCTTTATTACACTTTTAAACGGAGTTCAACAAACTCTTAAGTGTCAATATAAAATGATACAGCTAGTTAGGGGAACAGTTAACGTAATTTATCTAAGCTTATTTTTATATTAACACTTAATGTGAGTGGTCGTTGAATCTCACGACACTAAACTGAATTCAATTGAAATAAGCGAGTCTTTTAATACAAAGAATGCAAGTATTTTAACATTACGTTATATAAAAAAGTGAAAACATTTTTTTTTTTTTTTTTTTTTTTTTTTTTTTTTTTTTTTTTAATATATTGTTATTACAAAATAAAAAAAATTAAGTTATATTTTACATGGAAATTATAGCATTTACTTAACTGAGGAAATTTAAATAAATAATAGTTTAATTTTAAAGAATTCCTGTATTCATCTAAAACAACAGTTTTGTTTTTATACAGAAAAATAATGTATAATAATTATATGTTAATGTATATTTTTAAAAAATGTTGAAAAGGTAATAAAAATAAATGAATATTATAAAAACCTTTCAAAAAGCTTACAGCGAAAAAATATATATATAAATGTCAATAATCTGTATAATATTTCTCTAACGTGGACAAATTTCATTTTTTTTTTTTTTTTTTTTTTTTTTTGTTGTTGTTGAAACGATACGATAGTGGTGTAATTAATAAAAAACGCGAGGATAAAAAATAATATTTATACATGGACAATATTTAAGCACGCGGAATTAGCTCAATGAACTAATAAAAAAAATGACGACATTTGTCTGGTGGGATTATTTTACAGGAAAATGTATTTTTAACACTTGCTTGTTCAAAATCTTTGCAAGCGTCATTTTAAAACTAGCAACACTTTAAAGATATATACAGAATATGAACTTTTGTGTCATAAATTGAATAAAAAACACAATCATAAAAAATATAATCAAAGTAGGAACTGTTTAATAAAAAAAAAAATCCAAAATTAATAAAAAGTCATCGCCGACATGGCGATAAAAATTTAAAAGGCGTCGTGGGTGTCCTATATTAAAACTGCACTGCCTGTTGAAGTACAATGTAAATTGGGTCGTGAACCATGAATTTTATTTGGAAACATTTCTTTCAATAATTTTGGTTTCAATATCGTACAATATTAATTTGGTTTTAAAAATAATTTCGCTTCTGGCAAATTAAAATTTTAATTAGGTGGTGAAATTGGTATAATATTTATGAGTTTCAAATTTTAAAGGTAAATAAGAAAAGAAATAAAGTGCGAAAATTTCGTACGGGTTTGCTAGTATTAATAAAATAATAATAATAATAATAGCGTTTAGTAACGCATGTATTAACTAAGAATTTTCCGAAATGAAACATTAATTTGTTTATGATATGTGTGTATTAAAATACATCCATATATGATAAAAATATACAATAATGCTCAAAATTCCTTGCTGAAAAATTATATGTATTTACAATTACACACACACACACGACTGTATATATATATACAGGGTGATTATAATTAAAGTTATGATTTCAAAAGTCTATAATTTTTAAACTACCCATCAGAGCGATTTGATATTTCACCAGAGCAATCGTTGGCAAAAAAAAAAAAAAAAAAGAAAGAAAGAAAGAAATAGTTCCAAAACGTGTTATTAATTATCCGTAAATTGTTTGTTTCATGAAGCTCCTGTTTTTCTCTTTTCCCTATGACAGTTTCTGCTGTAAACACGTATACTTGTAGTAAAAATTGTAGTAAATTCTTGAAGTCCATCCCCAGACAGCACATCACCTCCCCAGGATATCTTAAAGACGTCTTCTGGATGAAAAGACATCCCAGAAACGTCCTTAAGATGTACTGGGGATAAGTTAAGCCTAACTGTGCTGTTAGGGTCGTTTCCTGCCATTCTGTTGTGTTGTTAACAACATTCCTGTGTTTAATAAGTCCATTTAGGCATTTCCTCTGATATTACCCTGATAGCGTCATCTGTAGGACCATTTTGCAACTACTTTTTTCCTCCCCCAAACAAAATTTCATTGCCTGCCAATTGCTCTGGTAAAATATCAAATCTTTGTGATGGGTAGTTTTAAAATTATAACGTTTTGAAATCCTAACTTTAACTTTAATCAGCCTGTATGTATATATATCTGCATAAACTGAAAAATAAAATAAAAGTAACGAGTAATAGTTTGAAATAAAGATATGAAAAAATACCACTGTACTCACTTGAATATTATCTCCAAAAAGAAAAAAAAAACACATATCTAATAGGAATATAACTTTAAATGGTTTTGATTTTAAAATAAAATGAGAAATTACAGATTGGTAATAAATAAGAATAATAAGAAAGCACGACAGAGCTGGCGTTTTAAAGTAATAAGTATAAAACTTCGAATAAACACCATAAAATGCAATGAAGGTTTTATAATGGTGTTTATTCGAAGTTTTGTAATTATTAATGAATAAGAATATTCATTCATAACATACTTTTACAAAAAGTGACAACAGAAACTTATTAAAAGTTGAAACAAATGAATAAGTTGAAATCGCTGAACAGATTAATTTTTAGGGTCATCCACTTCTTCAGTGAGTATCAAATTCCAGTTTTCATACTATAGTAGTTATTTTAACCTAAAATAACATAGGGTGCGGCTAATCTTGCAGGGAAAATCAAATAAATTTCAAATGTGTGTATATATATGTGTGTGTGTGTGTGTGTGGTAACAAAATAGTAGACTATAGAGTGGCAATTAATGAAATGCAATCGAATTCTTCATGAGTAAAAATGAATTAATAAATAACTATACATTAAATAACCAGTAACATCTTTATAAAATGTATTATAAAAAAATAGATATAATAAATAATGGTTTTAATAAATGTATGAAACACTAACTTAACTTTTAAATTATTAAATAGACAATAAAATTACAAAGAAAATTCGAAAGTGTCCATCCAGATTATATAAACTTAAAAATATTATTATATTTTAAAATAAAAATGGAATTTCTGTCACAGTGATAAGATAAGATTCCAGTCTACAGAATAAAATTACAAATTTTTGAAAATATAAAATTTTATATTTATGAAAAATAAGTACTAGATTTGCTTTTGACCAATGAAATATGACAAGCTAAGCTAACATATCATATGCTTTTGCACATTCAATTCCATTAATATTCATTGCTTTGTCAGTGGATGTGATAGGGGAATCTGAAATATTGTTAAATCTAAATATAGCTTTTATATTATCATTATTAGATTTTGAGCTGCTGTAAGAATATTTGTGGAATTTCATTAATCTCTAAAAAATCACCTTCCCGAATATCGATATATAAAATGTAGGTTTCATGAATAAAAGCCTTTTATTAAACTTGAAATTACTTGCTGCATTTTTTAAAAATTAGATTATAAAAGAGCTATTGCTTATGTATGTGTAATAACACAAGAATTTAGTCTCTTTTTTTAGAAATGAATTTTTAAAAAAAGAATATTTTGTAGTTATTATATAAAATAAATCTCAGCCTGTAAGGTCGGTGTGTAGTAGAGTTCACGTCAGCATGGTGCTGCAGCTAAGTTCACAAGTTGCGAAGCGCGAATGAATAAGGAGAAGTCTTAGAATTTAATGAAGTGAGTGGAATGAATGAAGCTTAGATATAAATATGGATGTGGGTTGGAATGAAAAAGTGTGAAAAGGAGGGTAGGAGAGTGGTTTAGAGACGACGAAGAATAGAGTTTGCTTAAGTGATCTTTTGTGATTAAGTTCTTAGTTTGGTGGCTGTCACAGCCGTTTTGGAAGGGCTAATCTATAGTGTAAAGTTAGGCGAATTTAGGGAATCCTTTCACCGGCGGAGCATTGTGGATCGTCAGAGAGCAATCGTCGACAGTATCTGTATTGGAGAGAATAGTTTACGTTTTTTTAATGCTTTATCGAAGTTATCCCCTAAAATTATCTAAAAGTTATTTCTGAGGTAGCCCAACATCCGCATTGAACTTGAAATCTAATAAACTTTATTTGTATTTAACTTTGAGTCTTGTGCATTTATCATTTACTACTTAAGTTAGATTAATTTAAGATTGAGGAATGGAGGCACTAAATTCCTCACAGTGGCGCTCATTCACGCTCGACACCCCCATCCCCCCCGCTCGTGTATATTTTACTGGCTCTAATAATGTTTTGGAATTTTTTGGTGAACTTGAACAGTACTTTTAACTGTGTAAAATTGATACCAGTCATAGATTTACTTGGCTAAAATACTCCTTAAAAAGAGAACCGAAATTGTGGTATGATAGTATTGCCTCTCATTCCCTTGGCCAAAACCCTACTTATGAAGATTTAAGAGTAAAAATTATAAGCACCTTTTCCTGAAGTGCTGATAAAGTAAAATTACGGCAAGAGCTTTATACGAATCAAAATGTAGATTTTTGACAAGCCGACAACTTTTTTCTCCGTAAACTTGATTTAATTAAACGATTAGAATTAAATTTATCATTTGTTGAAGTGTTGGATATTATAAACCCGCTGTTCACAATCCAGATTCAAGATTATCTAGATTTACAACCTGGCGCATCTATTGATAGTTTTTTAAAAATCTTAGATAAATATCAAGCACGTCACGCTGCTAAATCTGCGAAAACTCTGATCACCCGCAGGAACGCGTAAATGTTCAAAATGAACAGCGAGAAAATTTCGTCCCCCCCCCGTTCAACTGATAATTTCAATTGCCCGCAAAATGCTACTCATTTTCAACAGCCAAGCAACAGTCAGTTAAATCAACCAAGCTCTCCTAATACTCAAGTTAAACCTATATTGCTAAATTCAATTTCTAATTGTTCAGTAAACATACCGCATTTCAATGTTCTCCAACATGATGTTTTTCTACCAGCATATTGCGACGCTGGCGCAGAAAAATCTTTTTTAACATATGCTAATTATATGAAATATTTTTCATTCAAATCTTTAAATCCCACTTCTCATAATATAATTACAGCTCAAGGGGGATCATGCGTAAGTCGGGGATTACTTAATTTAAAAGTAAACTTAAACCAGTTTGAATTAATATGGTCGTTTTACATCGTAGAAAATCTTCAATATTTATGCATCATTGGCCTAGATTTTATGCAAGCACATACTGTTAAGATAAATTTTGCTACCAATTCTGTATATATTGCAAATACTCCTGTGCAACTTAAGCTAAGTGAGCGAACTCGGGATGAAAATAATGCTTTAAATTTCACTTCTCACTCTATTTATAATGATAAATCATACTTAAATGTTAAACCGGTCAAGTCCGTAAAGTTCTCTCACTTAACAGAACAAGTTGTAGAAGAAAATGATATTCAACTTAATGTTGCTACCAAATCTTTCTCAAATAAATCAAATTCCTGTTTTCAATCTGTTCAGCCAACAGATTTAGTTATTAGTTTAAATGAAAATGATGTTAAATTCCATTCTGCTACTAAATCTTTCTTGACAGATTCACATATTTTTGCTGAAAATGATGTAATTGAAAATGCAATATTAAATAACTGTGCGTCTCAAAATTTAGTAGCTAATTTACATGAAAATGTCGTGAATGAAAGTGACAGATTGAAATATTTCCACGTTACTTTTCAACCTGCTAAATTTAAACTTCAGCATACGGGTTCGGATGTTTTTTCCCGAACCATTTCCAGTAACTGCGCTTTCGACAACATAAGCGAGACTAACTCTCTTCATGGGCCTTTGCACTTTAATCTAATAAGATTTTTTACAGAGCCAGCGGAGCCTTCCTCTGGAACTCTAGATATTGACAAGGTGCCATGTTCGAGCCCACCAGAGGAAAGTGCCTCTCCTACGCCTGACTCCGTTCTGCAAACCGCCAGCCCTGATATTTCCCCAACAAGTGCACAGACCAGCCTGACTAAGATGTGTTATCCTACTGATGTTACAGCGGAAACCTTAAGTCAGGTGATATCGTTCTGTATTTTTTTATTCAAAAGTGCTTTTCTATCAGAGCTGTACCAAAATGTGAGACATGCCTTGAAACATTTTGGACTTAAAACTTTTTATGAAAGCAATGGACTTTCTCAAGCTACAAAATGCAAAATGCAAAATTCAAAATTATACATGAACTTTCACAATGAAGTTCATGCCCTGCATCTATGTCAGCATTTTTTTTCTCACTTGATATATATTTTATGTATGTCCGTTAATTTCTATTACTTTCTAGCCAGCACCTGCAGAGTGGGTAATATAAAAAAATTTCTTAGTCCTTTGTAAAAATTTCCCCTTTTATATTTCTATAAATGATGTATTTGTATGTATAAAATGAATATTTTTAATTGTCAAACTTTTGTATAAGTACTAAAAATTTATCTGCATGTACTTTAAGAGTGGGGAAATGTTTTTTTTTTTTTTTGGCTCTATGCATCAATTGTGTTTAACTCTATCATTAAATAAAATTAACAGCTTAGTTTTTTTTTTCGCTCATGCATTAGCCAGGAGGGAAATAATTATTATGTATAAACTGTTTTATGTATATCCTTCGAGACACGGTCTCGATTAATTGACTACAAGATGTAGTTTAACTTCTCTTTTGAATTTGATAATGTAAGAAGTTTTGTATTTTAGAACCATTCTTTCTGACGTCCAAATCCTCTTACTCTGATCTTAACCGGGATGGACTACCAGGATAAGCTGATGTTCAAATATTTGTAGGATTTAAACCCAGGATGGAAAGCCTCAATTTTTCTGATGAGCCAAGTAGTAGCTAACGTTTCTTGCTCCTAGCCGGTGTCTTTCTGATGTCTGTAGAAAATTGATCATCTTATAAGTTTACCTATTTAGAATGAGGGTTTAACTCTTCAATTAATTCCAGTTTTTTTTTTTTTTTTTTTTTTTTTTAAATAAGCACGATTGAACTTTCAATATCGCAATTGTCAAAGCGACCCACTTGTGTTAATCAACTTTAGACTACAAGATTTTTTTTGTCAAAATTGAATGTCGCATTTATGTCAAACGACCCCCCTGTAATTAAATCCTCCTTGAATTCAAGGTTTTCCCTTTCTGGATTGACAGAAAGATGAATTGTTAACCCCTGTGTATTTATTGGGCTAAACACAGTTTTTTTAGTTCCGGAGTTTCCTAGAGTAAAGTGTCCCCATTTTAATTGAAAACTTAAATTTCTTTCTTTTTTTTTTTTTTTTTTTTTTTACGGGGTTTGTACATTATCCTCTCAGGAGCGTTTTTAAGCAGCAATCTTTTTTTTTTCTTTTTTTTTTAAATCTCTAAATTACTTTCTCCCCTTTTTCTAAATTATTCTAAAGTTTAGCTTTAAAAGTATAGGTAACGGCTACTCTCACATTAAAGTTGGCGTAGTTTAGATCAGATATTGTGCTTTAAAAATTTAACGGGTAAAATCCCATTCTGGATTTTTACGTATTTTTTTTTTTCTTTTTGGGGGGAGGGGGGGCTGTAAGGTCGGTATGTAGTAGAGTTCACGTCAGCATGGTGCTGCAGCTAAGTTCACAAGTTGCGAAGTGCAAGTGAATAAGGAGAAGTCTTAGAATTAAATGAAGTGAGTGAAATGGATGAAGCTTAGATATAAATTTGGATGTGAGTTGGAAAGAAAAAGTGTGAAAAGGAGGGTAGGAGAGTGGTGTAGAAACGACGAAGAATAGAGTTTGCTTAAGTGATCTTTTGTGATTAAGTTCTTAGTTTGGTGGATGTCACAGCCGTTTTTAAAAGGGCTAATCTATAGTGTAAAGTTAGGCGAATTTAGGGAATCCTTTCACCGGCGGAGCATTGTGGATTGGCAGAGAGCAATCGTCGACAGTATCTGTATTGGTGAGAATAGTTTACGTTTATTTAATGATTTACTGAAGTTATCCCTTAAAGTTATCTAAGAGTTACTTTTGAGTTAGCCAAACACCCGTCTTGAACTTGAACTCCAATAAACTTTATTTGTATTTAACTCTGAGTCTTTTGCATTTATCATTTACTACTTAAGTTAGATTAATTTAAGATTGAGGAATGGGGACCACTTATTTCTCACAAGCCAATTTATTCACGCTATATACAAATAGGCCAAGACTTTAACTTAAACTACTCTGAATTGGTATGTTACTTTCTTCTATGTATCTAAGAATAATGTATTGGATTTGTGAAAATTTTTGACCACCAGTTTTCAATGGATTTATACGTTTTTAGATGTCCTGAAGTCTAACTGACCATTTTTAGTAAATGTGTGTCCGTGATACTATACGTGTATCATAAATGTTGTGCAAAAAGTATCATACAAACCAAAAAACTAAATTTAACCAAACTTGCTATTTAGTTGAATCTTGATCTTAACTGGTGTTGATTACATTTGACTATCAATCGCTCAACAGGTGGCGCTGTTATCCAATTTTTATAATTTTTAATAGGGTAGTATAGAACAAAATAAATGTACATGCTGAGAGTCATTTTAAACGAATGACTGTAAACTTAATATAAATTCGTTATATTTATAGTAGTGAACTAGGAAAAAAATTGCATTCATATTGAAACATCGATCCCCCACCACGTGTGCGTGTGTGGTAATATTCAATTTTTAATAGGGTAATATAGAACAAAATTTCGCATAAATGTACATGCTGAGAGTCATTTTAAACGAATGACTGTAAAGTTAATATAAATTCGTTATATTTATAGCAGTGAACTAGGAAAAAAATTGCATTCATAGAGAAACATCGATCCCCCACCACGTGTGCGTGTGTGGTAATTTTCAGTATGGATACCTTTCAAAAGAACTCGTAAATGTCTTTAAAGCAAATGCTGAACCACTGATCTGCGATAATTTTGAACAAAGTTATCGATTATTTTTCATTTTTAACGAGAAAAAAAAAAAAAAAAAAAAAAAAAAAAGATTTTTTTTTCCCGTATTTAGTGTTGTACTTGACTGAGATAAAAAATCGTCTGCTTTCATCATCTGACCGCCGCTAAAAGATATATGCAGTCACTGTGCTGTTCCTTTTTCGACAATACACGTATAATTTAAAGTTATAAAATTATGAATTTTTGATTAGTTTTCCATATTTAAAGATCATAAATAATTGCCATAAGTATTATAACTGTTTGCACAGGCACATTTATTCTCAAGTTCAAATAAGAATTATTTTACTATATAAAAGTAATTGTGCAGTGAAAACAACATTACAGTTTTTCCCTTTTGAAAGGCAGTCAAAGGGTTAATAGACGTTAATTTAATAAATAATTTGTACTGTGTAAATTTACAAACGATTATATAGAAAAAGTCTTGTGGTGACCAGAGCTTACAGCTGATTTAGATAATTTTTTTTAAATTCACAATGTTTCTTTTAAATTTATTTTTTCAGTTACCTTTTTTTCAGTTGCTGCCGAAAACTTGTATAACTTATTTATATTTCATACAATGTATTAATAATTTATGTTACAAAATGTCTGCAAACATGGTTTCTCAAAGCTACATAGAAATCTTACATATTACTACAATGGTACAGGGACAAAGATATATTAAAAACCCGATAAAATTTTCTATACAATATATATAAATATTCTATTCAGTTTTGTGTGGCAGGGTGCGTATAAGCAAGGTATAATAAAGAATAGATTTAAACAATTTTGTCACGGGATTCTTGCTTGCAGTAAATTAATAAACCTGTCTAATGAAGCAAAGTGATATTTCAAGCTATTCCTGTTTTCAAATGTTCATTTATACTAGAAATGCTGTTTTATTTATTCTAGAAAAAAACAGGTTACGTAATATACAAAAAGATAGTATATTGTTATAAAGTTTTGCGTATATATTCACAAGAAATTATTAGATTTATATAAAGCTAAAAGAAAAAAACCTTGAACCCATGCTTATTTTAGTATAAAATGCTAATTTGATCTATTTTTTAAATAAATTTTTAAACGCTATAGGGAAAATGATGTAGATTAAAATACGTATGTATATAATTTAAATAACAGTTACTTTTTTATGCGTTTTTTAATATCAAATTGATTGCTTTACTTTTGGAAAAAATGGAGAATAAAAAAAAATATATATATATACCAGTTTTATTTTGAAAATAAACCCTTACCATCAATGATACATTTATTTATTTTAAAGAATATATATTAGTGGGAAGAGGGGGTATCGTAATCTTTTGTTACATGTATGCATAATCTTTTGCAATTTATTTAATTGAGAGAGGAGGGATGATTCCTCTATTATAGATATTTTAGTTTTCAAAATCGCCAATGTGTTTATCCATGCAACAATGATGCAAACACTTTTAAAACGAATCTACTAGCAGCATTTTATGGAAGCCAATGCGTTATAATGATCTGTGTTATATCTTAAAGGATATTGTTCATTCGATATTTGAACTCTAGTACATAATGGTTATAATGGAATGTGTATTAAAAGATATATTTATTTCATCAGCATTGTGCAAATGATATCACTAGCATCAATAGAACAAAAATGTAAATGCATGCTTTACTTGTATTTAATTCCCTTTGATTTAATTTAAACTTGATGATCGATATTTTAATCGTGCGATATAAAAAATTATTTTACTAATAAAAAATATCAAACTACGATTCTCAAGCGAGAAATAATAAATTTGTCAAGGGTAAATTAACTAAATTTAGTTTTTAGTTGTACCTGGAAAAGGGAAGCGATAAAAATTATACACATATTAGTTGAGATTGGTTACTTTCGCAATCAGTTTTGTTGCAAGGATAAAACTTATGCAATAAAATGTACAATATTTTTAACAAAATTCTTATTACATTACTTACCGCGTATTTTATGGTAAGCTAATAGCCTGACTAGAATATTCAAAGTGGATTTTTTGTATAACTGTACGATTTTAGGTCACTTAAATTCGAACAATTTGGTTTCTAATGGTTGATTCATGTGTCTGTTATTTATAATTTATTTTAAACGCATACTCCTGCACAGATATTGGCAGTAAATGTAAATACGCTGTCCTAAATCTGTATCATACGATGATATTTCTTGAAATATTTTACTGAGATTGAACAAATGGACTGCATAGTGACTCTAATTAAAGGATTTAAAAGCATTACTAACTATATGCAGCATTTTTCGTTGGTACATTTTTAACATATTTAGGCCGCAGTAATCGAAATAAAATAAACTTACATTTTTTATGCGTACAAAACCATCTTTCCTATAAATTATGGTATCAAAAGTATTCATCGCTGGTTTATAGAGATTAAAAAAATCTTTAAGAATATTAAAGGCTGGGGTTGAAAATTAAGCTCTATGTCGTGCACGTTTCTTTCTTCTCTCTCTTTCTCTCTGTCTTTTTTTCTTTTTTAATGTGCTAAATTTAAATAGATTTAATAGATTTTTATGTAGTAAATCACTACCATATTTAAAAAGTTCTGTATTAATATTATTTGGACCTGTAGCTTTTCTATTCTTAGATGTTTTCAATATGTTCTTCAACTCAATCATACCAATATAGTCAACATCTGAATCAATGGTTCCCATCTCAGTGTTTAAGAGGGCGGTTGGGTTGTACCAAAGGTCCTTATAATGTCTGATCCATTCCTTCGCTTCAATAGTGTCAATAGTTGCTCGATCGCGTTTATCATTACCGAGATTTCTTATGAACTTATAGTCCAAGGTTTATCTGCCGCGTATATCATTTTCAATATCACTAATAAATTTATCCCATGAATCCTCATGAGCTTTGTGAATGATACCTCTTGCGAGATTTCTTTTTGCCTTATACAGTTCTTCAGCTTCCCTTGATTTTTTTCTGAAGGAAATTTAAATATGCTGATAGCTTGTCTTTACCAGTGATCATAGAACGCAATGCTTTGGAATTATTTCGTGTGTTCCTGTACGCAAACTAGTGGTGGTATTAATTCCATTTTACATAAGGAACATCCCATAGTAACCTTGCATAAGTTTAAATGGTTTCCATGAGTTACAGCGCGTTAAAGAACCCTGATATTTTTTACTTTTTGAAAGATAATCTCAATGAGGAATTTGCACGTTTTCCAATTTTGTCGTTAACTAATAGAACAGGAAAAAGTATGAAGGGAGGCACACGTGTTTTAATAACGCACTATTTACCGTATCCTGAAAACGCAGCAGAACACATATGACGTCACACTTTATGAAGAGGAAACGAAATCTCGTTAGCCTCAACCAGGAAAACTATACTTTTCTTCTTATCCTTTTAAAATATTCTTTTTATTACGACAGAGATAGTCTTATTAGAATTACTATATCGTGTGAATCTGTCCAAATATAATGTTAATTTCTAAGGGGGAAAATATTTTTTAGCTATGCAGAAAAATGATAAAATTGAATCCACATTTAAAAGAAAAGAAAAAAAAAAAAAGATAATATCTTTGGTGTTATGAAGAAAATTTTTTGGTTAAGCAATCTTTTATTTTGTCTAAATATTATTAAATGAAAACATTTAATAACTGCATGTAGAGTTATTTAAATATGTATATATATATAATACCTTAAATGCTTTTTTACTCATTTCAAAAATACTGAAATTAAAGTATTTTCATATATATAAGATGATGTACATCCATACAAAGGTTTATAAATAATAAAATTGTTTTACAGTTCATTATTAAACAGTAAAATGTAAAAATATCCAAGAAGTGACACACACAAAGCCACTGCTTTAAATTCACAAATTATAGGGCTTCATTGTATAAGTAATAACATTGTATAAGTTCATTGTATAAGTTCATTGTATAAGGCAGTAAAATTATTGAAACGCACATCCACACTTTTCATACTTTTTTTTTTTTTTAATAGTTTGTTTGCTAATTTTTATAATCAACTTACATTTTGAAAACAGTATAAGACTAACACCATGAGTTGAAAATATTTACTTCACAAAACGGTATTAATGGCCCATCATTTAAGTAGGATTAGTGCTTCAATAATTTTGCTGCCGACTGTAAAAAAAAAAAAAAAAAAAAAAAAAATCCCTATTTATGACAAAAGTATTGTTTTTAGCTATATTTTTCTTTTCTAAATTTTTGATATAATTATACGATTTGAGGATCCCTGAATCCGAAAATATAGGATTTTAGCGGTGGTTTGTGAACTTGTAATCAGCTTAACTCAAAAACACATTTAGCAGGAAGCTTAAATTCCTGTTTTGAAATGTGAATCATATGATAATATTACTTAACTAGATCGAACAAATGATCTGTGATACAAAAACGCACACAGAAATTTAAATAGCTAACATGTTTAGATGGAATTTATCATTGATATATTTTACTAATTAAACTACATTAATATAAACTATAATTTTTTATACTAAAGACGATGAGATGAAAATATAATTTTTATATCCATCAAAGTATATTTCCTATGTAAAATATTTTATGAAAGAATCCATAGCTCGTTTGCAAAAACAAACAAAGGAATTGAAATATATTAGGCTCTATCGTTGGAAATGGCACAAAAGGTATTGTAAGTTCTTTTTTTTTTTTTCTTTTGTGCAAAATTTAAATACACCGTGTGGTGCGTATATAGTTTATAAAAAATATACAGTGCCACTAAAAATGAGTCGAATACATTGTGATGATAAAAATGTTTTCTAAAATTGAGAATAAGAGAATGTAATGTGCATGCCACACTAAGTTATTTTTAATAAATTGATGGAGAGCTCTCTTTTTCTTTTTCTTTTCTTTCTTTCTTTCTTTTTCTTTTCTTTTTCTTTTTTTTTTTTAGGAAGTAATTATTTTCAGAGAATATATATATATATATATATATATATATATTAAAGTAAGAGAAGTACTATGAAACATTGAAGACTTTTTTTTTTTTCCTTTTTTACCCCATCAGTGAGTAAACAAATTGTCGCTGCTAACAAAATAGCACTGTTATACTATGTAGAGTACAATAGACTTTCGGTTGCACTGATAGATTCCTGCGAGAGCATCATAAACTGTGACGTCACAATGAAATTCGACCATTTTTTGAGCCAGGCGGTTTTCGCTGTAATTTAAAATTTATTTACATTTGGCTAATAGATATTTTTGTATTTTTGAAAACATTTTTGGTAACTGTGGGTTTGGTAGAGAAAGGGAAAGAAAAAATCGAGTATAAATAATGAGGAGCGTTTTAGCTTCAAGAATATCAGACACTGAGAGAACGATATGGGCAGTTAACGTAATAGCTTAGTGAGAACATGAAGTTATAATGAGCTCTTATTGCTTCATCTCCCTTTTTAACACTTTCCAACAAGGTTGAAAAGTGTTTATGACTTCGGTTTGTCTGTCTGTCTGTCCGTCTGTCCGTCTGTCCGTCTGTCTGTCTGTCCGCGCTCTAACTCCAGTAAATATTTATGGAATTTCTTGAAACTGATATATGTTATTCAAGTATACTATCGGACGGTCCCTATTAAAAATGGAGTTTATACCTCTCCTGGTTTGTGTACAGGGACACCTTAAAACATTTCAAAGCATTGTGTTCTATGAGAGGTATTTCTACAAACCATATTTTCATACCTTTACTGTAGACTTACCTTAATGGAATTGAAATATGTTAATCAAGTTCACTATCGGACGTTCCCTATTGAAAAAGGAGTTTGTACCTCTACTGGTTTGTATACAGGGACACGCGAAAGTATTTCAAAGCATTGTGTTCTATGAGAGGTATTTCTATAAACCATATTTTCATACCTTTAGTGTAGACATATCCTAATAAAATTGAAATATGTTATTCAAGTTCACTATCGGACGTTCCCTATTGAAAATGGAGTTTGTACCTCTACTGGTTTGTGTACAGGGACACCCGAAAGTATTTCAAAGCATTGTGTTCTATGAGAGGTATTTCTATAAATCATATTTCAATACCTTCACTGTATACATATCTTAATGAAATTGAAATATGTGTTTGAAGTTCACTATTGTATGTTTCCTGTATAAAATGGAGGGAATACCACCATCGGGTTATACACAGGGACACTCAAAAGTTTTCCAAAGAATTGCGTACTATGAGAGATATTTCTATAAATCAAATTTTAATAACTTTAGTTTCCACGAAATTTTAGGGAATTGAAATATGTAATTTTTATGCACAAAAGAATGCTTTACATAGAATATAGCATGATAAGCATTATATTTACAGGGTGGCACAAAAATATCCAGATAAATTAAGAGCTATTAATAAAAAAATTGCTAGATGTGTACTTTCGTTTACGTTAAGCGATTTTAACACTATCTAACATTTTTAACACTTTCCAACAAGGTTGAAAAGTATTTATGACTTCGGTTTGTCTGTCTGTCCGTCTGTCTGTCCGTGCTCTAACTTCCGTAAATATTTATGGAATTTCTTGAAACTGATATATGTTATTCAAGTTCACTATCGGACGTTCCCTATTGAAAATGGAGTTTGTACCTCTACTGGTTTGTGTACAGGGACACCCGAAGGTATTTCAAAGCATTGAGTTCTATGAGAGGTATTTCTATAAACCCTATTTTCATACCTTTACTGTAGACATATCTGAATGAAATTGAATAGGTTATTAAAGTTCACTATTGGATGTTTCCTGTATAAAATGGAGGAATTACCACCATCGGTTTATGTACAAGGATACTCAAAAGTATTCCAAAGCATTGCGTTCTATGAGAGATATTTCTATAAATCAAATTTTAATAACTTTACTTTCCACGAAGTTTTTGGAAATTGAAATATGTTATTTATATGCACAAAAGAATGCTTTGCAAAGAATATAGCATGATTAGCATTAGATTTACAGGGTGGCACAAAAATATCCAGTTACATTAAGAGCTATTAATAAACAATTGCTAGAATTGCACTTTCGTTTACGTTAAGCGTTTTTAACACTTTCTAACATTTTTTATGTGTGAATGTGATTTCAGTTTTGTGTATCTGCCTGTCCGTATGTGTGTCTGCCTGTCTGTATGTCCGAGCTCTAACTTCCGTAAATATTTTTGGAATTTCTGGAAACTGATATATGTTACTGAAGTTTACGATCGGGTGTTCCCTATTGAAAATGGAGTTTGTACCTCTACTGGTTTGTGTACAGGTACACCCGAAAGTATTTCAAAACATTATGTTCTATGAGAGGTATATCGATAAACCATATTTTCTTACTTTTAATGCAGACATATCTCAATTAAATTGAAATATGTTATTCAGATCCCCTATTGGATATTTCCTGTATAATATGGAGCAAATGCCACTACTGATTTATGTACAATGACACTTAAAAGTAATTATTACTTACAAACTTTGAATAAACACCATAAAATGCAATAAACTCGCAACAATTGTTTCGGGTCGAAAAAACACACGACCCTTCATCAGGCGAACAAAGTAAGCACGAGTGCTGCAGTCAAAGCGGCAACGCACAAAATCGTTTCAAGTGAAAAGAAAATGTTTATAAGGTAGAAAGTAAATATAGCTACTGGTGTGAGTAGAATTGTACAAAAAACAAGAAAATAAATAAATGAGTGAGATTAAACATATAACAATCTAAGGATAACAAAAATTAAACTAAAATCTAAGTTACGTGAGTAATTTCCAAGCATCAGAGAAGAAAGGAGTGGAAGAAATATCATTAACAAGATTTTTCGAATTTTTAAATATATAAAATGCTTCATGAATATCCAAATGGGAGGAATAGACAGGAGATGAAATTACGTTAGTTTTGGAAAAATCAAAACGATGACCTTGAGACCAGCAGTGGGAAGCAATAGAAGATTTGGTAATCTCTTCATTACGAACATTCCGACGGTGCTCATTTATTCTGTATTTCAACCGCCTCCTAGTTTGACCAATATAACCTAAGTTGCAGGATGAACATGGAATTAAATAAATTCCAGAACGGTTTTCGGTGGGAATGGGATCCTTAAGAGAAGATAATTTAATTTTATTGACGGGTTTGTAAATAACTTTGAAACCAAACGGTGAAAGAATTTTAGAGATTTTAAAAGAGAGTGAAGAATAAAACGGTAAAACAACTGGGATGAGACTGTGATCGTTTAATTTGGGAGCAGAACGTTTAGGATTCTTAAATTTATATAGAGCTTTATCGATGATAGATGGGTTATAGCCACGAGAGAGAGCAAGAGATTTTAAATAATTAATTTCTTTCGAAAGATTAGACGGGTCAGAACAAATGTGTAAGGCACGGTAAACATAAGTGTAAAAAGTGTATACACTTTTAAGTGTATACACTTAAAAGTATTCCAAAGCATTGCGTTCTATGCGAGATATTTCTATAAATCAAAATTTAATAACATTACTTTCCACGAAGTTTTAGGAAATTAAAATATGTTATTTATATGCACAAAAGAATGCTTTGCATAGAATATAGCATGGTTATCATTAGATTTACAGGGTGACACAAAAATATTCATTTATATTAAGAGCTATTAATAAGCAATTGCTAGAATTTTACTTTCGTTTACTTTATGCGCTTTTGAAACTTTCTATCATTTTTTTAGTGTGAATATAATTTCAATCTCTGTATCTGTCTGACTGTTCTTCTGTCCGTCTGTCTGTCTCTGTCCGTCTGTCTGTTTTACTGCGCTCTAATTCCCGTAAATATTTATGGAATTTCTTTAAACCGATATATTTTATTCAAGTTGACTATCGGATGTTCCCTATTGAAATTGGAGTGAATACCTCTTCTGGTTTGTGTACAGGGAGACCCAAAAGTATTCGATAGCATTGTGTTTCATGAGAGGAGTTTCTATAAACCATATTTTAGAACCTTTAATGCATAGAAACTTTAATGAAATTTTAATATGTTATTCAATTCCCTATCGGATGTTTCCTATGTAAAATAGAGTACATTTCTAACTGGGTTGTGTACAGTGGCACTTGAAAGTATTCCAAAGCATTGTGTTGTATGAGAGTTATTTTCATAAACCAAATTTTAATAATTTTATTTTCCACAAAACTTAATGCAATTGAAATATATTATTCATATGCACAAAAGAGTGTGCCTTCTCTGTAATATAGTATGGTTAGCATTAGATTTACAGGGCCACACAAAAATAATTAGTTACATTAAGAGCTATAAATAATAATTTGCTGGAATTGCACTTTTGTTCACATGAGCGTTTTAAAACTTTCTTATAATTTTAGTGGGAATATGATTTCAAGTTGTGCATCTGTCTATCCTAATGTCTACCTTTCTATCTGTTTGTCTCCAGCTCCTATCATCCGTGAATACTTTGAGAATTTTTAAAAAATTATACACTCAAGTTCCTTATGGAATGTTCTCTATTTAAAATGCCATTAGTAGGTCCTGTACAACTAGTTTGTTTACAGGGACAACAACAACAACAACAACAACAACAACAACAACAATAAAAAAACAAACAATGTATTACGTTTTAGGACAGAATTTTTTAAAAGTTATATTTAAAAATATTTCTACTATAAAAGTCATAGAAACATTGACATGCATTATTAATATTTTAAAATATTGTCTTTTATAGAACATGATATGATTAACTTTCAGATTTACAGGGCTACACTAAAATATTCAGAGAGATTAAAAGCTGTAATTATAATCTAACGGCTGCGTTTTCTTTTGCGTTAAGCCTTTTTAACACTTTCCAAAATGCCTAAGAGTAATTTTAAAATCAATTAGTCTATCTGCATGTTTTTCAGTCGTTCTGTCTGTTGTGTGATAAAGTAGGCAATACATATTAAAAGTTATTCGATACAATTGCGTACAGTTGGAAAGTTTTACTAATCAATGCTTACTGCATTATTTTTCTTTCTTGTTTCTAATTTACTGTACAAGGAATCGTAATAAAATTTATTTTGTAGAAAATTTTGTCTATTTTTAGAAAAGCATTTTCTTCTTTTTCTTTTCTTTTTTTCAAAAAACAATAATAAAAAGTTTCTTTTTTTTCCTTAAAAAAAAAAATAATAATAATAATAATGTTCTCTTTTTAAAAGGGAGGAGAACATACAAGGGATTCTTTATGTAAAGTTTAAAATTCAAAAGCAGTGACCCAAAGAATATAAAATGAACCAGTTTCAAGAACACCAATGATTTTTTCCAGGTAAAATCATCTCTTCTCTGAACTATTTTTTGTGGATTACTCACTCACTATTTCGGTGTCTGAAATTCATGGTATAGCTATTCACATAATTATGATTGATTTGGTTTATATAAATTTAGTTTTAAATATCAATAATTATAAAATAATAAATTATATTTTATCTAATAATATGAAAATTTCATTCTAAATTTTTGCTTTGTTATCGTTTGGTCTTGCAGAGGATATGGGTAAAGTTGGGTGTCAAACCGGTTTATCCTGCTCTACCTGTCTTAAACTGTGCTCTCCTCGACTTCTTCTTATGGTTATTTCATTTGTTTAGATTTTTCTCTTGTTTAACATATTTTCAGTTCTTATATTAAATATATTAATTCATTTCTTATATATATATATTAAAGTACGTTATAAAAAGAAAAATCAGCAGAAATATTTATTGTACATTTGTAATTAACATTATTTTTACAACATTCAAATACAAATCACTTCTACATGTAATAGGGCAATATAAATTTTCTATATCTAAACTATAATCTCTCTTTCAGCCTAGTTCAGAATAATTTAAATTGCAGCCGTAAACTTCTGTTCAGTTAAAACATATTGGCTAAAGTTTCGTAATTCCGTAATGTTGCATGTAAATATTTTCTGAAATAAGAATTTATATAAGCATATGTGAAAACTCTTAGTTGGGCATCTTTCGTTAAACTGAAAGCGTTTACAATCATTTAAGTAAAAATTCTTGCATTTACAAAATTTGAATAAAAATACAAGTGAAATATGTTGGGGAAATTATTTTTAAAGTAAACACATTTCAATAATATATTAAACTAGACCCAATATATATGTTATTATATATAGAATTTATTTAGTTATACGCATTTAATTGGATTTCGTTTCATTAAATTTTATTTCACTAAGTCACATAGCCATCTAATGCTGTAATTACATAAAAAAAATAGCCATAAAAATTGTATCATTGTATTATGAATGAATATTTGTTGTTAAATAATCTATGCATTATTTTGAAAGCAGATATATATATATATATATATATATATATATTATTATTATTATTATTATTATTTTAAATAATTTAGTACCACTGTAACACTCAGCAGACAGAAGATAGATGAAGATATCAACATAAAATTAAATTTTAATTGAGATTTATTTCGAATAAAAATTGTTACGGCATTAATTTAATTTGAGTACCAATATATATATGATTACACACTTATATATAGTTTGCATGTGTGTTCGTTATGTACTAAAAAACCTACTGGAATGATTTACGCGTGGTTTAATGTGAAATTATTTGGATTGCCTGGCATAAAGCTCTTGAAATACTCGATCAGGCAAATAAAAAGAAAGAAGTAGAAAAAATTAGTACGGTATTTCACCCCTGAAAGTACTGAATATATTATAAACTTGGTCACTTCATTTTCTAATTTTAACACTTTGCAGTGTGTGCAAATTTCATTTTTGATTTTAAAAACATCAACTGAATGCATACTAAATTAAATTCCCGAATTATACTGAAATTCAATGCAATCAAATTTTGCCAATTGCGTTAATCGACTATTTTCCAGCATTATCGACTATGCTCATCTTGTTAACTTCGATCACTTTGTGACAAATGTCTTAATTTATTAATAGAATTTGTGCACGAATTTGCTTTTTCGTGCGCAAGCACAACTCTCCTGGGAATGATGATGCTACAGGTAGTAGATTTTAGAATCAGCATAATGCAATCCAGTAGACGCTGCCGAAAGCAGCGGTGAACATTACCGAAGTTTTAAGCAAATTACATTTATATTTTTGAGATTTCATGTTTAAAAGTGATCCACTTAAACATAGTGACCAGTCAAGCTAGTTCTTTTATAAAGAAAAACCAGAATAAAAACTCTTGTTGTACGCATTGATTATTAACACTATCCAATTGCACGTACTCGTTGTACCGTATAACCTTCAATGGCCTTACACAACAGACAGAAGGACAGAAAGAGAGAAAGATAGACTAATTGAATTCATAATCACTCTTAAAAATTACTGGAAAATCTTAAAAATGCTTAACGCAAACGGTAAATTCAGTTCTTTATGTAACTGAAGATTTTAGTGCAGCATATATTCTATACAAAATATTATTTTAGGATATTAACAATATAGTCAGTTTTTTTATAATTTTTGCCGTAGAAAGTTATTTAAATGTGATTAATAAAAAAGTTTCTGCCAAAATGCAATATATTGATATATTTTGGCTGTCCTAGCTTACAAACCATTTGCACAGGGTCTATTAATGACTTTTAAACAGAAAGCATTGAAAACTTGAATAAAATATTTTATTTTACAGAAATTCTGAAAACATTTATAGACACAGGAGGTGAGTAAACATACATATAGATCGACGGATTTTCAGACATACAAACACATTAATTCAAATCATATTCACACTTAAAAAATGTTAGAAAGTGTTAAAAACGCTTAATGTAAATGAAAGTGCAAATTTCTAGTAATAACTTTCAATGTAACTGAAATATTTTTTGTGTGGCCCTTTAAATCTTAATTTTAAATCTATTATATTCCACAGAAAACATTCTTTTGTGCATATGAATAACATACTTCAATTCCATTAAGATTTGTGCAAAGTAAATTAATTCAAATTTGGTTTATAGAAATAATCACTCATAGAACGCAATGCTTTGAAATATTTCCAAGTGTTCCTGTAAACAAACCACTGGTGGTACTTTCTCCATTTTCAATAGAAAACATCCGATAAGGAACTGAAATAAGATATTTCACTTTCATTTACATCTGTGTAAATTAAAGGTATTAAAATATAGTTTATAAGAAATACCTCCTATAGAATGCAATGCTTTGGATTATTTTCGGGATTTCTGTACAAAATCCAATAGTGGAATTTATTTCATTTCCAATAGTAAGCATTCAATAAGGAACTTAAATAACATATATGAGTTTCGATAATTTCCATGAATATTTTCGTGAATTAGAGCGCAGAGAGGCAGACAGACGGACAGACAGACGGACAGACAGAAACCGAAGTCATTAACACTTTTCAACTTTGTTCGAAACTGTTTAAAAGTACATAGTTATATAGTTATATACATTATATAAAAACCTATAATTTAAACATCGATAATTTAAATTTAATATTACGTAAATTATTAAACATTGCACTTGCGTATAGGCTCATTTTACAAATTATGTAAAATACTATATCGTATATCAAAGTTTTTTTTACTATCGATTTTTATTATTTTATTACTTGAATTTTATTCTTTTGAACGTTTTCTATAATTATTAGAAAAAAAGAAACGTTAAACATAAAATGAAATTCAAATAATTCAATGCGTTTTAATTTGATTCAAAGTATTTCCGTCTTTCTTTTTACTTCAAACAAAATGATTTCCCCTTTTACTTAAAATACTTTAAATTACACTTTCCTTTCTACTTTATTTTTTCTTATCTGTGCTTGTTTTTCCTTTTAATGCGACAAAAGCGAAAAACGGATTTGAATAACTTATTCAGGAAACAATTTCCAATTAGGAAAATTTAATATCCGTTGCAGCTCTATGCAACCCTGCTGAGCTAAAAATCAATTATTTCTTTCACACGTATTATTCTCAGTTAATCCAGAAGATATTAAATTAGCCCTTTTCAACTACGTACCCTTGCCCATTCAACTCTAGCCATCAAATCGAGTAAAGATTCTAAGCAAACAAATGCCCCTTTAAGACGTATAACAAACGATCGGAAGTATGGTGTCAGTTTGTAATGGTAAGTTTCCGGATGTTCCCGCCAGGGCGCGCAACCTGTTTCAGCTGAGGCTGGATTCTCTTTCATCTCTATTTTGTAAAAGGAGTAAAGGAATAATGATAGGTATCTAAGGCCAGAATGAGAAGAGGTTTCCAGAGTCACTGATGCACTCTCCTGTCGTGAAATCTGTTGCATGAAAACAACCTTATCATATGCATGAAGAACTTTAATTAAATGCATGCAAACGCTGTAATAAGACGAAATATATAATGTTTTAAAGACATGAGAGGTAAGTTATTTAAAAGTTTATTAATAAAGAAGGAATTTTATATCAGTTTATGTCTTACATTTTGTAAAATTGCAAAGTAGGATAAAAGGAAAAAAAAAATGCATATAATTATTATGTAATTTGAAAGAGCTATGAATTTTAATTTTAATCTCAAAATATTACATATATATTGGTATAATATAAATCTTTAATTAAGTATTTTAAAATAAAATAAATTTACATAATAAAATTTGATTTTTTTATATTAAAACTTAAAAAAAAAAGATTTTGAGATTAATGTAAATTGTGTTTGAAAAGAAATCACTAAAGCTTAATACTAAAAAAAAAAAGAAAAGAAAAGAAAAGAAAAAGACAAAAAATGAGAAAAGACAAAAAGAAAAGAATGAAAGGGAAAATTAATGTTATTTAAATTGTAGACTCTCATATAAAACACTATAATTTTAAACTTTACTGCTGTATAAACATATAATTCTGCAGCTAAAATGTAGGGTATATTTAAAATATGCATTTGCACAAATTTGCGTAAATGTATAGTCCTTTCTCAAGCATTAAATATTGTAATACTGTACATTAATTTTTATTTATTATTTATCTTATTTTTCAGTTAAATATAAAACTAAATTTAAAGCTCATTGGTACACTTTAATAATGCATTATTATATGAAAATAAAAATAATTAAGTTACATATTTTTTATTCTTTAATTAGTCAAAATAACAACAATATTAATAATGTAACTATAAACTTTTTTTTTTTTTTTTTTTTTTTTTTTTTACAAGTTAATCACAATAAGTTCAATAAAATATTGTCTTTTATAAGAAATATTAATTCCATTCCAACATATAAATATTAATTTACTTTATAGTTTATCCAAACGTGGAAGAAAAAATGTTTGGAAGTTTCAAATAATGTTTCGTTAAACAAATGTAATTATTTGCATTTTAATGAACAATAATTTAGCATATAAAATAGTAATCATAAAAGAATATTAAAGAATATAAAATATATATATATATATATATATATATATATAATACAAATATATATCTCTTTTTAATATTTTCTTTTTCCCGTTTATAAGCAAATTTAAAATTGAATAGACGACATATATATATATATATATATATATGAAAATGAATGCATCTGTATGAATAAAAATTGCAATTAAATAATAAAATCGTCATGTAAAAGTAATCCAACAAAATTGATTAGTTCCAATATGTACAAATATTATTTCAGTTTACTTTTTTAAAGCTAAAATGTATAGGCTATAATAATTCAATGTCTAAGGTATTTGTGATATTGTTTTAAAACAAGATTTAATATTGTATACAAAAATTTCGTTGCAATAACTACATGCATTAAATTTTAAAAATAAATAAAAGTAAAAGAAAATTTTAAATTTACTTTACAAATTTAAAAATTCAATGCAAACTTTGGTTTTAAAAACAAATTAAAACTCCAGTTTTATACATGAAAAAGCAAAAGTGTAACATACACAATATGAATATAAATAAATTATTAGAGCTACATTTTATACATTACTTGCAAATTAAATATGATGAATATCCAATCTAATTATGAAATCACTAAAATATATTGTTATTTATATGCCAATTACCGAAAAAAGCTAAACAATTTTAGCTTTAGTTTTTTTTTTTTTTTTTTTTTTTTTTTTTTCTATTTTATAAATTATGCATTTTTTCGACTAATGAGAGAGATGTTGTTAGAAAAATTAAATTATTAAAAATGAAAATTGCAAATTTTTGAATAACGTTCTACATGCATGAGTTATATATATATATATAAGAAAAAATACTTTTCTAACATGTCACGGGAAATAATAAAAAAGACAATTTAGAATTACCATGAAAAAATATATATCCTATATATATCTAAACAAATCAAATAATCTGTTTTTGAAACAAATTTCAATAAAATTTTTATAATACATTATTTAAAATCATATTTAATTTAAAATTTTCATTATCGTCGACTATTTAAAATTGCAAATTTAAATAATTAAAATAAAGGATTTTTTTTTCTTTTTTGAAGAATATTTCCTTGAATGAAGAAATTTTAAATGTTTGCTGAAAAATTGTATTTAGATGTTCTATTTTCGTTTGAGCTTTGTTAATTCTTTATATATGTATATATATATATATATATATATATATATATATATATAACGATCTTAAGAAGGAAATGTTAAATGCGCAAATATCTTCAACTTTATTTTTTGATGTTTTATGTGTTTTAAGAGATCTTGAAGGCGTTTTGACATGTTTCGAAATTATGTCTGTGTTTCTGTCTGTATGTGTAAAAAAAGAAGGGGCAGTTTTAGGTAAGAACAAATAAACCAGTGTTTAATGCAATTTATATTTATTTGTTCTTTGATGCAAATTGTTATTTATCGATTTTTCGTCATACCGATAAAAAGGTGACGTTTTAGTTTCCTTCTTTATTTCTTATTTTTTATGTTGCAGGATAGAAAAAACTTCATATAATGTGCAGCACATGAATTATCTGCAACTAAAAATTCTGAAAAATAAATAAATAAATAAATAAATTGAAGAGAAAACATAAATCAATATGTATTTTTTTATATGTATGGTCATCTTTTAGGCCCTTCAGTTATATCTTACCTCCCGCTTGCTGCGGTGAAAATTTCCAATTAGAATATTTCTTTAAAGGATTCTCCAATATTTAAAATGAGTGGCTTAACCATTTATCTGCAAAAAATAAAAAATAAAGTTATAATTCCTTTTAGATTATTATTTATAATGCACTATATAATTATTTTGTATATCGTGTGTAATTCTTTCTTTCGACTTTTAGGATTATGTATTTCTAAGATGAAAAAGTATATGAACAGTCCTTGAAAATAATTTTCAGTTGTTGTATCTCGCAACTTGTGTTAATTTGTACTGTAAAATATGGAAGAAAGTTATGTGATGGCTACAACAGACTAGTTTACTTTTATTTTTATATGCATGCAAAAAAAAAAAAAAAAAAAAAAAAAAAGTCTTTTTTTTTTCTTTTTTTTCGTTAGGTGCCTAAGAAATTATGACACAGTGACAAAAAAATTTCCGATATTGCGTTGTGGAATTAATCAGCTATGGATATTGTGTTAAAACCTTGCCTTTTATCAAAATCCAATTTGAAAAAATCATTAAAAGATAAATTTTTTCGTACGACTTATAAAATAGCTTTAAAGGGAAACATAAAAAATGAAATTACGCAGAAAATGATTGTTTCGGTTCGAAATAATAAAATATAGTAAAAGAAATAATAAAAATAAAAAATAAAAAATAAAAGCATTCATTATTGAATATTAGAAATATTCCACCTTAATTGTTAATTATTACATTGATAATTAATAGAAACTGCTGAGTCATAACCCAGGAAAATAAGAACGTCGGCTTAGGGGGAAGGGGAGAATGAAACACTTTTAAAATTAGAGAGTTTTTCTATTTTCTATTTTTATTTATTTATTTATTTATTTAGTACGGTAACTCGTACTATTTCTTTCAGACTGCGTCGTCAATAATTTTTATCTATCATTTTAAATAAACATTCTTTTTTTTTTTTTTTTAATCTGAATATATAAAGCTAAAAGTCTGGCATTATTGTATCTGTCGAGTTATTCACTCCGGATTATTAGATTTTATCAAGAAATTAGTACACTTATTAAACAGGAAACATATAGCTTACGCCATATTGTTTAGTCCAATCAGATAATTGGTTCAAAAAGTGTTAAATAAAAATCCCATTTTATCTTTAAAATTGTTTAAAGATGCCAGTAATAAATTAATAACTAATAAAGAAAATACATTTCTTTTTATGTCGAGGAAAAATGAACGCGTAAAATTTTTTTGAAATAATTAAAATAAAATTCACAAATACTGTGCTAAAGAAATGGAACAGCTTCATTATAGAATCCCTTGGGGAAATTTGAAATTTGACACAGCAGTAGCGCTTTCGCCACGATCTTTACGTGCGCAATTGCAATAGTCACTTTAATTCATCGCCAAAATGTCAACAAAACTTTTAAAGTCGTCAAGAGAACCCCTATACTAAAGATATACCAAAGAAATTTTAAGAAATGAATGTAGGAACCCAGGCAAAGGTATGAAACACTGTTAATGCATGTCGTTATATGGAAAAATAATAAAATAAGTCCTGTTGTAGTAAATTAAACTCTGTTTTATGTAGAACTTTATATATATTACTTCGAAAACGAAAATTGATTTAAAAAAAATAAAAGAAAGAAAGAAAGGGAAAGAAAAGAAAAAGAGAATATTTATATATATATATATTATAAATTATTTATTTATTTATTTTTGGCGTGTGTGTATGTGTGTGTAAATATTGCTCATAAAGAGAAAAAGGGAAAAATACTTTTTTGAGTCAGCATAATTTTTAAGGTAAAATGAAAGATGTTACCATTTTTATTGCGTAGATATCCTTTAATTAATTTTTTTTAATGATTAAACTCCAAAAAAGCTTTTGAATAACCGAATAATTTCTTAATGCACTTCAAATGAAATTCAGTTATATATATATATATATATATATATATATATATATATATATAATGCATATCTTAACTGTTAACTGGAAATAACTGCTGAAACACTGATTTTCATAATTTTTGGTTCATTTAAAAATCTTAATATATATAATTATTAAAGAAAATTTTCCTCCATCTTCCGCTTACGGATTAGAAAAATTAGTACATTAATAATGAATTAAAAACAAATCATTTTATATTACTCTTTTAAAAATGGTAAATGCAAAATTTAAAAACTTATAGCAAGCAATGCAAAAAACTTTAAATCGTATTTATTTATTTATTTATTATTATTATTATTATTTTTTTTTTGAGAAGAATTACGCGATGTTGATCTATTATTATATTCTGAATAAATCGTTTAAAAATGTCGACTACAAACGAAATTTGCATTTGAATTCTATAATTTATTTAATTTAATTTTTTTTTCTTCCACCAAAAAATTCAATTTATTTAATTTTATTTATTTTTTACATAAAATATTAATAAAACTAATGAAAAATATATTCCGAAAATAATAAATATATTTAAGTGATAAAGACATAATTTTTTTCAGTTTGCAATTTTACGTCTCTGAAATTTTATAAAAATATATATATATATATATATATATAATAAAGGAAAGGAAAGAGAAAATAAAAATTTTGCTGTTTAAAAATTTATTTAATTGCTTTGTAATTCTGATTGATTTTTTAATTAAGTAAATGAATATTACTCAGAAGTGCAGAACCTCTACATTTTTTATATCCAACAATTTTTTATCGACATTTTCGTTTTATTCAATAATGAAAATTCTGTGATTTAATGAGACGAAAATTACTATAATGAAATAGTGGTTGTAAAGCATCCGTAGTATGAGTAACTATAAACACAAAATAACCATAAAAATAAATAATAATAAAAGTATTATTTATTTTTATGGTCTCTTCACTTTTATGGTCTTCACTTTTTAATATTATTTTCAGCATATAAGAATAATTGCGCAAAAAAATATTAAAATTCGCATCATCATTTTGAAACAATTACTAATAAAGGAAGATTTTATAAAAAATAAAATAAAATAAATCCTGCAGGAGTGTTTTTTTTTTTTTTTTCTTTGAATAGGAAATTTAATTCATGTTTTACACTGCGCTTTTCTATGAACTTTTTATTTAGTTGGATAAAATAACTACGTTTGTAAAAATATTCTAACGATTATTTGACCACTATGCAATATTTAATGCTATCTTATGTTATGTATTTTAAATTATATAGCTTTTTACATTATTTAAAACTATTTTGCACACTACCTTTTTTTCATATCCAGTAAAAAATAAGCATATAATATAAAATTTTCTTTGGAAAATCAGACATATATAAGAGGAGGAAAAAAAAATAAATAAAGACTCACCATTTTCTAGAAGACATTTATTTCCTGCATCTCATGCAGTACAATAGCCAGGATTTAGTTCAGTGGTATGAGATGGGAAAACTGAGCAGGGATATTCTTACGTAGGATTACAGAAATGGATAGGGTATGCCATTAGTTTCTCTTCGTACTATGTAAAAACAATGATTTCAAGGGATATTTTAGGGGAGGGATTTCTCTCCCGGTAGACTACGTGCAACTTTTCTATCTCTTAAAACCACCCAAGTGCCATTAAAAAATGAAACATTGTAATGTTGCTCACAGTAAACGGTTTTTATAATGCACTAAAATGATGATTCATCCAACTTCACATTAAATATATAGCCATAAATTCCACAAAAATTTTTATAACTTGAAAGTACATGCACAAATATGCCTTTGAAGATAGACATTAATATTATACTTTCATCCACAGAGCTGAGCGCTCCTTTTAAAGACACCAAACGGAGGATTAGATTCCGTGGTCTTCGAAAACGGTTTTTAAAGCGGCTACTGCGAAACTTCTAAAATAAACACTGGAAAATGTTCATGCTTCCAGAGAAATTTATGTACGTCTTCAATTCTTTTTTCGAAGAAAAATAAAATCAAAATCTGAAATATTTAGTACATTATTAAAAATAAATACATAAAAAAAAATAAAAATAAAAGTACTCAAAGAAAAAAGTATAAGGACGCCAATCGCTCGGTGAGTAGTTCTTGTGCACCGTTATAACCACTAAACTTTAATCTTTCTCGACTTTGAAGCAGTTATTCTGTGCACACTTTGCCACGTCTTTTGTTTACGTTCCGTAGAAAATACGCAGATATCGAAATTTAAAGCCTTTTTTCATACGTTAAACAAAGTTTAGGAGGAAATTGCTCCTGGTTTGTAAATCGAAAAAGATATAGAACATACACTAAGGGACAAACAAAGCCGCACTTTGATACTTTCCTTTTCTCTTTCTGCAACCGTCTATTTTATCATTTAAAAAGCAAATTTTCGAACAGATTTTATTACACCGCCCTCCACGTACACTTTAGGATTGAGCCCAGTGTTAAAAACAAAATGCAACTGTCAGGAAAATTATAATGTTAGAAAGTATTTAAAAAATGGCAAGTATAAGGCGATTAATCAATGCCACAAAAAGTATTAATTTTAGAAATATTTTTATACGGGAGATAGCTGAACCTTTTGAAAGGGGCTGTGACTTCATCTGTCACGCTTCACCATAGGATTTCGTAAGAGCCCCTCTCAAAAGGTTTTAATATTTAAATGTTAAGGAAATATTGGTGAGATGGATTTTAGCAAAATATAAAATGTTTTGGTTGTTTAAAAGGGAAATTTTGCTTTAGGCAGCCATGTTGCTCATCCAAGTTAGACGACCGCAAGTTTAAGAGCAAAAGTTAAAAAAATTGTTTTGTACATGTTCATAACTTAGAAAATATTTTTAAAAAGTGTATTGCAAAATACTTTCTTCAAAAACAGTGCGGGAACAATTAAACAAAGTATGTTAAAAACCAGAAGATCTGCAAAAAAGTTATTACTAAATTATTACTAAGGACTTCGGTTGATCAAAAATTTTTAAAAAGTATCAGTTAAGTATTGGGCTGAGGTAAAAATCAGCAGGACGATAAAATTGTGACCGACTTATTGAAAACTGCATTCTTAAAACAGTGTCACAATCTCAGTACATTATGGTACGGAGGTGCATAACTTTTCAAGGAGTCGGACAAATTTTTATGCTCAAAGGATCAATTAACAAGAAATAAAACATGACCACTATAAAAGTGGCGCCTGACCGACTATTTTGAAGATATCTCAGACTTTTCCGCAAACAGCATTTCAAGATGATATTGTACCTTGCTAAAGGCCGTCTGTGGTGCATTTATTCGATTCAAATTGTTAAAATTACCTATCCATTCCCATGAGCATCTACAATTCTGTAATTAATCATAACTTTTTAAAGTAAAATCCCACAAAAAATATCGTAGAATTTCTTCTTCATCAGACTTGGAAATAGTCCTAACCTCAATCCGCTTGAAAATGTTTAGTCTATAAAAAGGCGCCAGAGAGTGGGGAGAATTTGAAAATTGCAGCCTACAACACTGCAATAACTAGAAAAAAATATTTATGATATTTGGCACAGCGAAATTTCTGATTTTTTTTATTAAAACACTCTATAATACTATGCTATTGCGCATTAAAACAATAAATCCATATAAAGGTGGAATAACCCAACGCAGAATACGTTTTTTTTTTTTTTTTTTTTTAATAAGTAGTTGTTTAGATCTATCAAATAAATAGTTTTATTTCGTATATTAAAATATAACTTGTTCATATCATATAGTAAATCGTAATAAAGTACAAAGTATATATTTATTATGTTTCGTTTAAAAAGAAAGTTTTATGTAGATTTTAAATTATTACTTCGCAGTGTGTAATAAGGTTAATTACTAAATCAAAAATATACATAGGTATCATTTCATTATTATGCAAACATGACAGTTTTTTTTTTTTTTTTTTTTTTTCCCCGACCATTAGTTTTGAAGTTATTACAAATAAAAAAAAGTATAAGTCAATTTCTCTGAAGTGCAGGTTTATATGTATATATATATATATATATATATATATATATATATATATATATATATTGTCCCTTAGTATATGTGTATTAATTTCCTGAAAATAACGTAGGAAATCAAATATTAAATTTTTATATTTCTCGACCGCTTAAAAATGACGAATGGAAATGATGATAGCCGCACCACAACCAGAGAAAAATTATCTAAATGGGAGCGTGTTTATAAAACACACTGTAAAACGTTAGGGGAAAAAAATCACATTTTTCTTTTTTTCTTTTTTATGTTCTTTTTTCCAATAACCTCCGTGGAGAATGAAAATTTTAATTGCATATCTCTGGTCTACCTGGAAACACAAATCCCAGACTGTCACAAATTGGCCACTGAGCAGTAGTATTGCGACATTAAATTCTTTCATCTTCTACCTGCCTGCTTTTCCTCCATCCCTCCGCAATAGCATCCAAATTATACCTCTGGTTGTCACAGAAGCGGGGGAGAGATCCCCTCCTATGAGTATAAAAATTGCGATGACATGCCTCCGGACCATCCTTAGCGGTACGTCCCAGGCCGTCGCCAATTACACATAGCGCTGTACTAGTGCGACGTTAAACTCAACCAACCAACCCTCCGCAGTAGATCAGAATGGATGATTAAAACAAGACGGGGTTTTTAATGTTTGTGAGAAAAAGCTGCCCTACGATTTAGTTATGTTCCATTGTTTGTGGGTTAAATTAAGACTCATATATGTTAAATGAAAGAAATCGTCATCATGACGTCGACTGACTTCAAAATGTCATGTCGTCCATTGTGATTGGACCTCTTCTACGGGTAAATTTCATTCTCCGTAATGTTAAGTCGTTCCGAATTGACGGAAAAATCCTAATATCTTTGGATTTTCCCATCAATTCGGCACATGTTAATATTATCCCAGAAAGCTAATATTTTGCTAAAAAGTGATTAGGGTCAAATAGAAAAAAATTAGAGGGTATGCATATTGGATTTCAAAAAAAGAAAAGGAAAAAAAAATCCCCCATTTAAGGGACACCCTAATGCAGGGTCCGAAATTTCAACTTAGATTACACTCGCTGAAAAAAAAAAAAGTTACTCGCCACAAAATACGATTAGCATAATCTATTTTTTACGTATACGGTGACTAGAATCTTTTATTGGAAAAAGAGGAGAAATTACACAATTTTGTAAGACAATAGAAGACATTCAATTTTGAGTAAGAGGTCATTTTAGAGGACGCAAAATTGAATAAAAATGATTATAAAAACCTATTTAAAAGCTACTTTACACAAGTGGTGGAAACGTTTATATCTCAAATGATGAAGTTGGATCGATACACCTTAATTTAAATTAATAATATACAGATACGAAAGGAAAAATCCCTAATTTTTATATGTGTTACAGGGCAATATAGATTTTTTTTTTAATTATTATTAATTTTTGCTATAGGCAAAAACTTTTTTTTTTAATCATAGTCATAAAACAAAAAATAAAATAAAATTGGCAGATGAAAAAATAAAATTAATATTCGGCAGATGAAACGATTTGTTTTAACGAACAGTCATTCTTTATCAATATTTTATAAAAGTTCTCACTAGTATAACCTAAATTAGTCTTAGTAGTTAATAAGTTTTGAAAGTAGATATAAAGGGAATTTTTTTCACGTGTCTAGATTTTGTTCATTGAAGAAAATATTCGCTTTGTGGGAAAATTTTTGCCAGGAGAACATAAAATAAATTCAACTAAGTTTTGCATATTTTTGTGAGGTTGTGGTAGTATTATCATTATGACCAGTTGTCTGCATTGGGGCTCTAGGCCTGAGTAGGAGAGTCCTCCGTGACATCTTTCAAAGAGGTCCTAGTCCATATTTACGCTAGTTTCAGAGAAAACCACGAAAAACTCCTAAAAGCGAAGCCAATGAGCACGGCGGGGTATCGAACCCAGCGCCTCACGTATACCAGAACCTCTCGGTCACTGGTGGGCCTATTTTTATGAGGAATATTATTCAGGCAAAAGGGAGAACACACGTCAACCCAATCGGAACACCGCCTTTATAATGATTTCATGACAATTTTAATAGTGATTCCGTGTTCTGGATCAAAGAACCGTACAGATATAGTGAATACTTTTTTTTTTTTTTTTGGTGATTCGAAGAATCTGAATAGACATAAATTATAATATGCTTTGGCAAGTTTATTAGAAAAAAGTTCTTTTTGCGAACCTAATGCAGAAAAAAAAAAGTTAGTGGTCAGCGTTCGATACAGCCAACAATCGATTGAGCTTCCCAGTTTTGCGAAATTCTTGAAATTAAGAACTAAATCCTTTTCATTTGAAAAAGAGGACAGAGGACGAAAAACATAAAAAAGACGATTTTTAGTCCTGTAATGTTTTGTTTTTTTCGTTTAAGGGGGCAGAGCGTTGGAAAAGAAGACTGTCTTCTTAAAAAGAGGATGTATGGTCACCTTACCTAAGATTAGCATGATTTTACGTTTTTAAATAGATATGTATATATATATATTTTAGCAGCACCAACTTTCACATTAGTCCATTATGGTACAACTTTCACTTTAGTCCCGTCAGGTACAACTTGCACATTAGTCCTCTTTAAATAAAGTTTTTTTTTTTTTTTTTTTTTTTTTTTTTTTTTTCAGCGCGATCAATTTAATATTTTTTTTTTTATTAATCTCCATAAATGTTACATCATTAGAAAGATCTTTCAAAACTGAACATTTTTTTTTTCTGAGATCAGAGATGTTAGGCATTTCAAAAGGGGCCGTGCCCTTAGCGGTAATCTATAAACCCCTGTCCTTAGCGGGAATGTTATCTCCCCTCGGTGGCGTGCTTTCAGCATACGTGCCTTTAGCGGAAATGTATAATAAATTTAAAAATAAATTAATAAATAAAAAAATGAGACCTTCAATTTTTTTTTCTACACTTTATCCACATTTAGCACAGGCTATGTTTTGATTCAGAAGTAACCCGTCGCAAAAATAGATATGCGTACTGTAGAATATCCGTTATTTGAGGGAATGGTGATCTGTAACCATAAAAAGTTTAATGAATCACAGTACTCCATACGAAGACAAACATTATTGCCATTTTATGATTTTATTTAAGTTTTTGAGAAAATATAAATAAGCAGCATTACACCTTTTAAAACTAAAACAAAATTGAAAAATCATGAGGTATACATTGATTATCAACACTTTCCAACTGTACATAAGCGTTGTATCGTATAACATTCTATGTTTTTTGCCTATATTATCATACAATGGACAAACAGAAAGACAGACATATAGACTAATTGAATTCATAATCACTCTGAAACATTTTTGGAAAGTGTTAAAAATGCCTAACACAAACAGATATGCAGCTCTTAATTTCCTATTTGCACCCTTTAATGTATCGAAACATTTTTTCGTAGTTCTGTAAATGTGGAGGTTAAGCATATTCTAGTTTATACAAAACATTTTCCTAGCATATAAACAATAAATGCGAAATTCTGTATGATTTTTTTTTTCTTTTCTTTTTTTTTAGGACTGAGGGCCTATTAGTCTCAGTCTGGGATTTTTGCGTTGTCGATTTCGGTAGTTGGACATTTGTCGAAATCTAAAATTTATCGAAAATATAATTGAATAATTTGAAAGCGATGTTATAATTTGAAAAAAGAAAGAAAGAAAAAAAAAAAAACTAATAGTCCTCCGTCCTAAACTAAATTCTGCTTTTGCCAGAATTTCATCAAAATCTTTTATTATTATTATTATTATTGAAAGAAAATTAATAATAATCAGTATCGTTACAAGCGATATTGAAAAAGTTTTTTTTAAATAATTTTGAATTAGGAAATAAAAAGTGCACGTGAAATAATATGAAATAAAAATAAGTAAAAAAAATGAATTTAATGATTTAATGTTTTTGTTTTCGGGGGCTGCTCATGCATATAAAAAATGCGTATTAAAACGAGTCAAAAATGGAAGCAAATAAGTATTGAGTTATATTACGATAAATACGATACATAATATGATACGATATATTAGACCTATCGTCCAGGGTTAGTAGGCATTTTCGTTGAAAGAAATAGTTTGTTCGTTCGGTGCAACTTGCACATTAGTCCCGTGAGGTACAACTTTCACATTAGTCCCTTGAGGTACAACTTTCACTTTAGTCCCGTCAGGTACAACTTGCACATTAGTCCCTGTTTTTTTTTTTAGGACTGAGGACTATTAGTCTCAATCTGCGGATTTTTACGATACCAGTCTTACGATTGTTGGACATTTATCGAAATCTAAAATTTATCGAAAATATAATTGAATAATTTAAAAGCAATGTTGTAATTGAAATTAAAAAAAAAAAAAAAAAAAAAAAACTAGTAGTTCTCCGTCCTGAACTAAATTCTGCTTTTGCCAGAATTTCATCAAAATCTTTTTTTTTTTTTTTTTTTTAAGAAAAAGAATAGAAAATTAATAATATTAGTATCAAAACAAACACTACCGAAAAAGTTTATTATTATTATTATTATTATTATTATTATTATTATTATTGTTTTTTTTCGTTAAAATACGCTGTTAAAAAAAAAAAAAAAAAATCTCAGTTTTCGCCAGAAAAAAAAAAAAAAAAATGTTACAATATAGTTGGAACCAATATTTTTAGAAACTTGTGCGCTGTGTTTTACTATTTTTGTAGTGACAATTTAGTAGTCAGCATCACTAAAATGGATAATCTAAACGCCAAAAATTGGCTCCAGATAAATTTGTCTAATTGTTGCCATATTTTTGATGAATCACTAATTCTATTATTTGTTCCAATGTAGTATTATTTACATTCTTAAAAAAAATATTTAGTATTTTTTATTTAATAAATAATGATTTAAAATCGAGTACTGTAATGTTTTACTTTTTATAGAAGTTAAATCGCAAATACTGCGTTTCTCATATCGAAATATATCCATTTTATGCTTATATGCCGATTTAGTATCATCGAAATACATCCCTATTACTATTAGTTAAAAAACTCTTCGTTTATATAATGCAAATATGGGTTAGATACGTCATTTTCTATATTTCTAAAATTCACAAATTTTCTACTTCGTTTATTATTTTCCTGTTTTTTTTGTTATTAATTTTCTTAAATTTCGTTAGAAACTTTATTTTTCTCGTTGCAGATTAAAGAGTAAGATAAAAAGTACTGTATATAAACCTACGATAAAAAGAATTCAAACTAGATTTAGGAACAATTAAAAAATTATGTGTGAGGGGGCTGCAGTGGCCCTCAACGATCTATTTTAATAAATACATGTATTTACACAGAATCCACCAGTATTATTAAATTTAAACGTTTATTTCAAATTATTCTGACAACTTTCACCCCCCCCCCCCCAACCTCACCATTCTTTGAAACTTTTCAATCTTAAAAAAAAACTTTTCAAGTAGCAACCTCATATAAATTTCAAAATATAACTCTTGAATTGTTTGCAGTTATTTGTTTTAAAGTTACGCTTGTTTTGACATTATACAGACATAGATCAACAGTTCAAAACTGACTTTAGTATTCAGGAAATTTCAAAACGCGTAATAGTACTTTTTTTTTTTTTTTTTTTTTTTTTTTTTAAAGGTGGAAATTTTAACTTAAAAAGTACTTTATTTGCCGTATGATATGAAAAATTAATTTTCAATTCCTGAGCGGTTTTTCCACACATTGTAAAATATAGTAAAGCATTCTCACCAATTATGTTCAATAAGAAGAATGTTTTCACTTAATTACACAGGTCTTCGATGACATTTTTATTTTTATAATTTGGATTATTCTATACTTTAAAACTTTTGATGTAACGTAATTTTATATTGTTCATGCATTGATAATATTTTTGAGTATATTTATTTAATTTTCTTCTTCTCAGTTAAATACTTTTGGTTTATAGGTAATAAAATTGCATATTTTTTTTTAATTTATTTATTGCTTAGCTTTAGCCTTGCCTATTTACGGAAATTTACCTATATTTATACGCAATAATTTTATATACACTTCGAAAAAAAAAATGATTATTTGTTATGCATTTTTTTTTTTTTCAAATTGGTACCCATACTTCTTTCAAATCAATATACTTATATATATGTGTGTATGTGTTTCAAGTCAATAATTTACGTCTACATTTGGCGGTGTACATACAAAGTACCCATTTTGCACGTCTTGCCAACCTGTGTGCGTGTGTGTATTTATGTACACATACAGTAATCTATATAAATAAAGAGAAGTGTCTGTGTGTCTGTCTGCGCTCTGGTGCTCACACTATTGATTGCAGAGCTTCCAAATTTGGCATATAGGTACCTGGGACCCTGCAGGTGTGCACCTCATCGAGATTTTTTCGAATTTCGAATTTGAAATTTTTAAATTAATGTTTTCCCGATTTTAAATATTGGCCTCTTTGTTTCATTTTTCATAGATTTATTCTTTTGCTTCAATCGTCTGCGTATCTTAGCAACGGTTATTACGCAACTTATTTTTATTTAATACGTTCATTTAAAGGCGATTTTTTTTTCTTTTTTTTATTATTATTGAAAATAAAATTGTAATGCAGTGGAAAAAATTAAGTATATTTAGTTTTAAATTTAAAAACGTATTTATAGTAGTTATGTTTAGTTTTTTATAGTAGAACTACTTCTTATTTTTCATTTTTTCATTTTTACTTTCCGAACACTATAGTGAGGAAAGTATTGTAATCATGTCAAAAATCCGAATTCGAGATTTTGATGTTTCTATACGTTTCGAGGTCCAACGAGTCCGTTTTCACTATTTTTACGATGATATATGTATGTGTGTGTGTATGAATGTGTGTATGTATGTGTGTATGTATGTGTGTATGTATGTGTGTATGTCTGTGAGTGAACACGCTAGCGTCTAAACGCTTTGTTCGAATAAGCTGAAAGTTGGTACGTATATTGTACGTCACCATAGTACGAACCCTATAGATTTTGGTGAATCTAGCACTTATAGTTTTTTTACAGGGACACAAAGAAAAATTCTTTATCATTATGGCCAAGGGACCAAAATCTTAAAAGTGCGATAGCATCTAAACGCCTTATTCAATTGAGCAAAAACTTTATACACATATTATAGGTCACAGATACTCAATCTGTATAGATTTTGGAGAATCTAGCACTTATAGTTTTTTTACAGGGACACAAAGAAAAATTCTTTGCCAAATTTTTAAAAGTGTGATAGCGTCTAAACGCCTTATTAATCTCAGCAAAGAATTTGTACACATGTTATAGGTCACATTTGAACCAACTGTATAGATTTTGGTGAATCTAGCACTTACAGTTTTTTTACAGGGACACAAAGAAAAATTTTTTATCTTTATGGCCTATGAGACCAGCGATAGCATCTAAACGCCTTATTCAATTGAGCTGAAAATTTGTATGAATATTATAAATCACTGTTGCACTAACTATAAGCATTTTGGTGAATCTAGCATTTATAGATTTTTACAGGGACACAACGAAAAATTCTTTATCCTTATGATCTAAGGGCTCAAAGTTCAGTAGCGTTAAATAAAAACTCGTGTGATATATGGAGAAAAATACTCAAACACTCTGTTATGGTTTTCTCTTTTTTGTTTGTTTAGCAACACCTCTTTCTTTATTTTATCTACAAAACTGTTAGTTACTCAATGTTCGGAAAGTCGAGTGGAGTCACTCCAGATTTTTTTAAAAGAAAAAACTTTTATTTATGAATATTTTTTTAAATATATGTACAGTATTTATTGGGAAAAACGGTAGTATATACATAGTATAAAGGATTAAATTGATTAAAATTTATTTGTTTATATATATATATTAATCTACTTTTCATTTTATTTTATTTTATTACATTGGTCAGAATCAAATCGTAATGTAGTGTAAATAGCATGGGCTATAAAATATCTGGTTCAAAACTGAAATATTTAATAGATGCTGAGATACAGTCATCTTTAAAATCGTAGTTCTTAAATAGTAGCAGATCCCCCCCTGTTGTCGATAAATATGCAGATTGAAGTGCCCGGAAAGGTCTTTCTGCAGGCATGGGAAACCTAGACTTGATGCAGTGCGGGCGGAAAAAAGCTGCCGTAGACAGCGGGTACCTGAAGCGAGGTTTGGAGCAATTTCAGTTTCTTTTTTTAAAGTTTTCGTTTAGAATGTGGGGTAAAAAAAATAAATATTAATTCAATTCCTTCGAAAATTCATTTAAATATAGTGACCAGCGAAGCGGGCGTAGCCTGCTAGTTATTAATAATTTACTTAAGTGTAAGATTTATGGAAACATCTCACAGAATACGTGATATGTTATCGTATTACAAGTTCACTCGTTGATAATATTTGATTTATTATGAAGATTGTATAGGATTAGATCTTTTGTTTTCCTCGCTCTTTCATAAAGATTATCTTGCTTAGTTTCTCACTATTCCTCTTCATCCATCTGAATTAAATATAAGCTTTTATAAATGGGAAGATAAAGCTCTTAAGTATATGCAGTTCGGGGCAGCAAAATCTTTTCTTATGTATGGGAAACAAGCAGTACGTGATACTTAATGATATATTATCTCACAAAGTTTATTAATAAGTTTATTATATGTTAACTGAAGCATTTCATATTTACTTTATCTAAGATAAATCATTATCGACATCAATAAAAACCATCAGACAAATTATTTAACATAGCAAATGTTTTTATCAGTTTAAAGTGTTCGATGAATTAATATTTATTTTAATTATTTATTCTAATAAAGAAATGTTCTCACTGTAAATGTTGCTAATGTGAAAATGTACATTTAATATTTTCAAGAAGATATTTAAAAACTTCGGTATATGTATGTTTATATTATCACGGAATATATTGTTTTAAAAGATTAAACCTCTTTCCTGCATTAAATGTGTTGTTGCAGTAAAAGTAGATTTGCAGTTAAAGTAGAAACAAATGACAGTTCAGTTACTTCTATGAAGGTCGGTCTCGGTAAGAGACTTGTTGACTTGGAGAACAAATCTGACAAAAGAATTGCAGTTTAGGATTGATTTTTTTTTTCTTTATTTTTTCTTCTTGTTTTTTTTTTTTTTTTTTTTTTTTTTTTTTTAATAAGAGACGAGTTTTGGAATTTTTTACTGAATTCCAGTACATTATCACTCAGAATCTTTGCCAAATTCCGATCGCCAAGATTATAAATAGGAGTAGATTAACTTCTGTCAGTCAGTTATTTTTAGGATATTTTCTGAGTAATCGTCTCTTAGACGCGTTGATATATGTAGTTGATCATTGCTTCAGAATCAGAAAAATTCGGTTTTATATTACTGTTTCGAAAATAAACATTAAACAAAATTTAATACAACAAGTTGACATTTTCTTAACATTATTGAGGATTTCATATTTTTCTACTCTTTTAACACACTTAGAAAAAAAAAAAAAAAAAAAAAAAACATTTTAAAATCTGTTAGTAATTTCTCATTAGAAAGTATATATTTGTATTAATTTTTTCCTTTAAAATTTAAACTTAGGTGATATAGCTTTCAATGCATCCAACTACAGTTTAACCGAAATGTACGTACATTTGATATTCAATGAACGTGAAAGATAAAAATAATCCAAGCAAAAATACCAACTAAATATGGTGTATAGGTTTTGTGCATCGAATTCTGAAGCAATAAAATTACAGTTAATTTAGTTTTAACTTCTGTATATCATTTTCATTTTCATGTCCATGAATTTAATTTTTTGTAAGTTGTAATTTCTCAGAACAGAAACTATTAAAGAGATATATTTTACTATAATAATAATAATAATAATAATAAATAATTTGTTTTTATTAAGGGGCGTTATACCTCTTTAAATATTTCATTACAAGCTAAAAAAAAAAAAAAAAAAAGTCTGCTTCAGTTGATCAAAATATTTTTAATTCTTTCGAATATGACACAAAAAGTGGTAGGATTGTTTCAGCTTTTGAAAAATCATAAAAATAATATTTAAATTGATTAATGTATAAATACTATGATAAATAAACAATGCATTAAAAAACTTTCTGGAATATTTCACTCCGTGTAAGGTAGCTGAGTTTAGACTGTACGTATTAACACACAACTTGTATTTAAATGTTTTCAAAATATTTAAAACTAGCAAACCCTTGCGAAATTTTCGCAGTTTCTTTCTTTTTTCTTTTATTTACTTTTAAAGTTTGAAACTTATAAGTCTTATACCAATTTCATCACCCAAAATAAATTTTAATTCATCAAAAGCCAAATAATAATAATAATATATATATATATATATATATATATATATATATATATATATTTGGGGGGGGGTGAAACGCTAGTGATAGTTAACCCAAAATCATTCAAAGAAAATTTTTAAATAAAATTCATGTTAGATGATCCAGTTTTCACACTTCCCCATGCAGGACAGCTTTACTACAGGACCCCTATATTGACTTTAAAATTGGCGCCATGTTGGAGATGTCTTTAAATTAATTAATTTTTGCATATATTTTTTTTTAAATAATAATAATAATAATAACTTAGTACCTATTTTGATTATACTTCTTACCTTCTTGCGTATTTTAGTCTATTTATGGCACAAAAGTTTATATTTAGTTTATATCTTCAAAGTGTTGCTGCTAGGTTTAAAACGACGCTTGCAAAGATTGTAAAGATGCAAATTTAAAAAATAAATTTTTCTATAAAATTATCTCATCAGATAAATGTCGTATATATATAATTAGATCACTGAACTGAGTTCGCGTGCTTAAATACTGCTTTTTTTTTTTTTTTTTTTAATTCTCTTTTATTTTATTGTTACTATGGTATCGTTTCTACAAAATATAATCGTAACTGGTCCGCGTTAGGGAAATATTATATAGATGTTCCAAATGTTTGTAATATCCTTGTAATAAAGTATTTAAAAATTTGCAAATTTGTAAAATATAGAAAAGCATGGGTTTTCTTTTAATAATATATCATTAAAAATAACGAGAATATTTAATTATATTAAACATATTAATTCATCTTATAGACTGCTGTTTTAAGAACTTTTATTTGCAAGTTGCATGTTAGTATGTGAATTCAAAATCAATTTATCATATGGATAGTAAAAGAACATAAAATGTATTTTCCTATATCACATTTTTTTTTTACTGTAATTAGTTCAGAATATTACTTTTATGAATTTATTAAAGCTGAAATGACCTTTAAATATCATACCAACCGTTCTTTATTTTTATTAAGAAATGAAAAAACTTCTAATCACTTGAATCAGAATGTTTTTTTTTTTTTTTTTTGGTTTTTTTAAATATACTATTTGCTCTAAAACATTTAAAATGTTAATATAAGACCCCTTAAGCCTACTCTTATCTCTTTAGCGAAATAGTTTGCATATTCCACCAACATAATTTTCATTTATTCCGCTTACGTTTTGCTTATTAATCTGTACACGAGAAGGTATTCTATAAACTAGGATTTAAATGTAAAAAGTATAATTTTGTTTAAAGTTTCTGAAGTTTATATTTTTGAAAACATAAAAATATTATTTTATCAAAAAAATATAATTTTAATCACATTAATAATGCCATTTTAACAAGCAATAATTATTACAAAATATTTTAATTTTAAGCATGTAATCATGAAACAAGATTTTCAAATTATTTTCATGACTTCCAAAGAAACATTTATTTATTATTATTATTTTTTTCTCTCTACCAATTTTTATTAAAAACGCATAAACGTTTATAGGGTAAGTGCACCAGTGATTGTCACTTTTAGAGCAATCTCTGATGTTTTTAATGTTCTAGTCATCAGAAAATATTTTTAGAAGTCTTAAGTTAGTACATACAGTATGAAAGACATTCAGAACCACATATATGTTAAAATATATACATTTGATAACATTTTGTTTTGTTTTGTTTTTTTAATGAATTTTTATTTGAAACCCACTCAATTTTTCAGTAATTGACACTGCCAGTTTCTCATATTATTAGTAATTGGCCCCCTATGTTTCAGTGTTTGACACTGCTAGTTATTCATTTTACTAGTTATTAGCACCCTATGTTCCAGTCTTTGACATAAAATGTTAAAACTCTTATATGTAAAATATATGATTTTCTTATTTTTCTTATTTATTAATTATTTCGGGACAGATGTGAATTACTGAGACATGTCAATCACTGGAGCACCTACCCTATATGAGTTTTTTTTTTTACCAAAAATGTGTGTATATCGATATTTCAAAATATATTGAGATAACAAATTTTCAAGTGGCTGCCACTTAAAAATAATATGACGGATCAAGTTGCCATGCAAAACAGTACAAGATATTTGAAGCATAAGTTCATTGTCCAAATTTGGTTCGAATGTATTAAAATTTGTTTAAAATGTATTTAGAAAATGTAACCATTTTTATTTGTTGTTTTATCTTATTTGAATATTTTCGTTTTCAAGACTAATTAAAATGGAGAATAAACATATGTTGTATTTTCTATTGTTTAAGTATTTTATTTTTTACTAATATGGAACAGAAAAATTAATATTTGAGTTTATTATAAATTTCTTATATTAACATTACATTACTTTGTCAATCTATAATAGTGTTGAATATTTAAACATTAAAAATATATTTATACATTTTTATTTCTCCTTTTAAGTTGAGAGTTAATGAATTTTTGTATGATGCACAGACTAAATTTGAATTTATGAAAATATAAAGGAACTTTGACAAATTGCATATTTTATTTTATTTTATATGTGGCGTAACATGTAAGGAAATTTTTTTTATGCTATAGATAATCTTTTGCATTTACTTATTCTAGAGATATATCAATAAAACTGAAAGCACATAATAATAAATATTAAAATATTTTGAAATATGAATTACAAAAACATTTAATTATAAAAAACGTTTAATTACAAAAACATTATATTTTGAAATAAGTATTTAAAACATAATATTTAGAATCAATTGATCTGTGCAATAATTTTATCAAATTAAAAAATTAAGTTATTTATTTAAATTGAAAAAATAATTTTTTTAATTTTTATTATTTATATTTAATCAAAAAACACATTCTACAATTTAATTCATATCTTTAAATCTAAAAAAAAAAAAAAAAGTGGTGCCTTTGTTATAATGAGCTGAAGAAACAGAATAATATAAGTATTCCATAAAAAGGAATAAATAAATAAAATATCACACTAAAAAGAGTTCATGCCTTCTTTTACAAAATATTATCATTTGTATCATCCCCTTCTACAGCTGTTCATTTATTCAACGATTTTGAAGGACGTAATTAGCAAAATTGGGACATCTCCCAGAAGTGGTTTCATTTCCGATACATATAATTTGGATCTCGTTTCTCAAATAAATAGGCCATTAACCTCGTTTAAAGCCATCTTAGATTCCAAACGACATAAAATTCTGCTGTATTATAAAGATTAGTTGTTCCCCTTCTGCTTCAAACGAAACAGAACTTCTCGTTAAATTTGACGTTATTTTATTTTTATTCCATCAAACGTTATTTCGGAAATGAGAAATTAATTTCGTTATATTATTGATTCTTACATTTGAATATTAGTAATTTTTAAAGCTTTGATAAATAAATATGAATATATGAGATGAAAGTGAAAATATTTTTCTTTTAAAAGGTGTTCATAAATTTTCATAGTAAATAAAATGATTTAGTAAAGTGAATAAATTATCAATAAAGATAATTAAATAAAATGGAATTTATTTTGCCAATGATGAATTCTACTGATAGGTTAAAATATTTGAAAAGAATATGATAGATTCGTGTCTATATAATCCCTAAATATTTATTTAAAAGTTAATGAAAAACTATTTTCTAATCATTATATATTGACTGTTAAAACTGACACATAAAAATGAGAACATGAGCCTCCTTGTGTATTTTTGAGAAGGTTTTTTCTCAAAAAATGCAGGAGCCGCTATTTTCTCAAAAATAGGAGTATTAGTTAAATTAAGTATACTTACTAATAGTTTATTTTCATGAAAGGCGTTACGATATATTTGTTTTATAAAACTCTTGAATAATGTACCTGTTAAAACACACTTATGAAAAACAAGCAGAATTTTCTAATTTTTGAGAAGTTTCCTTTCTTAAAGTAGCTCCGAGTAAGAATAGCTTATTTTTAAGAATTTTTTTTTCTCATTTAACTACTCATTTTCTATTCATTCTTGTAACATTGTAACGAAAGTAGTTTTGTTTGTGAATACCATGATTTTATGGTAAAACATCGGGCTACGAAACCAGAGATTATGGTTTCGATTCCCGTCAAGGGAATGTTTTTTCTTTAAATATAAATTGTTTATTTTTCATTTAATCAGTTATTCATTAAGCCAGTATGTTAATTATTCGGCTGAGGTTATGCAGTTTCTTGACCTTTCAAATTGTAGAATATTCTGTTCTAGGAAATTCATCAATTGTACATAAAATGATATAAAATTTGAAATGAATAGTTAAATGATTAAAAATAATATGAAAAATAAAAAAATACCTAATCGGAGACAATACAAGAAGTGAAACTTTTCAAAAATAAGGGGATTTGCTTATTTTTGACATGTGTGTTTTAAGAGTGTTATTATTTGGAAATTTTATGTAAATTCTGAATGAAATAATGCTTAAATTAAAAAAAAAAAAAAAAAAAAAAAAAAAAAAAAAAAAAAAAAAGAAGCATTATTTTATCATAATAACAAATAAAAAGATTACATCCAAGCATTCACACAATTTGAGTTCTACAATGGTTATAAATAGATTTTCTCGATAATCAAGCACGCTTTCTGCCTTCCAGTTTTAAAGTGATAAGAGTTTCACATTAAATTAACTTTATTATAATAACTACATTTCATGAATGAATGTGTGAAAACTGGATTACTTTTGCTACATTATTCTCTCTATATATATATCAGTAAGTAAATTTTATAGCGTTATTAAATTAAAATGACTTTGTAATAAGAAATATAAAATGACAGTTCATCAAAATATAATTAGAAATACACATAATGCATGCAATAATGACATAAAATGGATTAGATTTGCATAATATCAATCAATTAAATTCAAACTTATTGTTCTTTTATTTTTATTTTCTTCTATATATAAAACAGTAAATTTTTTAAACGTTTCACTCTCAGAAATGGATACTCAAATTTCACGAAATTTTCTTTAATTTTGACGAAACCGTTTCCAGGGAAATACTCCGTGCGAATATTTCGTCAAATTGAGAAAATTACTTTCGTCACTTGTTTGAAGATACGAATTTCGTCAAAAGTAAAAATATATTTTTTCATCCTAGTTTCGTGATAAAGAATAAAATACAAATTATAGAATTATGAAATTACCTGCAAGTTCGTTGCTTTAGACATTAAATCTTAATTATATTTAATGAAAATATAAATAAAAGAGAGTAAACAAATACAAATCATTTGGACATTTATTTGACAGCTTTGAGACCTATAGTTACAATGATTTTTGTCTCAAGTGATCCATATTTTTACAGAAATTCACAGAAAAAAGCGCACACAATATTTTGTAGACATAGGACATCACAAACATCCATGCCCGCACCGTGATTCGAACCCGGGACGGGAGAATCCAGATGGTAGCACCCTACCGGCCGAACTACCAGGCCGCAGCGGCAAATAAAAGTCATTGTAACGTAAAGTCGAAACAACACAGGAAGAAAATCAATATGGTGGTAATGATAACTAGCACATGCTATTGTGAGTAAACAGCTTCGTCAAATATTTGAGAGCTCACGTTTTCTCAAAAATCACATGATCGCTTGACGAAATGGTTGTCAAAAACAAGGAAATTAAGCCCGAGGATGGCTGAATCGTCAAAATTGCGTATATTATTTCTAATAATGTTTATCTATCGACAGCACTTAGTACCATTCGTTTAAAAAGTGTGTAAAATAGAATTTATGAAAGATATATGAAAGTTATTTATAAGAATAGAACGCATACACTGCACTTTAATCGCTGTACAAGATACTAGACGCTACATGTAGCCATGTTTATTCTAGACAGGATTTTATAGAGTGCTCTGGCTGTTTTTACTTGCCATTTTTCAAAAACTTTACGTGTGTTATAATTAATTCCTATATTACTTCAATAATATTCCGCCTGTCTTCGAAAAAATATATGCAACATAAAAAGTAAATACTTTTTTGCACTTTTTTGAGGTAGAAATATCTTTTGTGACCCGTATGTACTAGTGGTACACTGGAGTACCATTTCACAAAATTCTCTTTAATTACTATGATGAGGTGATATGGATATTATTGTTTTCTTTATTTTCTTTTATTTTTTTTATTTTTTATTTTTTATTTTTCATGTATCTTTAAGAAATACTCTGAAGAACCGAGTAAAAAAAAAAATTTCAAATACCGTTTTTTCTCTGTTTCATAATGCTGTAGATAAAAGGTTAGATTTAGGGGGTATCTTTGTATCTGTGTACCATTGTATCTTTGTATCTGCGCACTTGTGTGTCTACGCATAAATCTGTAGATACATATCTCACAATCCAACAAAGAGAGTTTATGTAAGTTTTATGTTTGGTCGAAGCATTATTTAAATTAACTTTTGATAAATGTCGCCCAAGAATTGACCCTTCTATGCTTTGATATTTCCTATTTACAGAAGCTCGTAACTCGCAGATTCAATCGTATATAAAAGCAATAAACTTGGTGTATAAGATGGAAATTATATAAGAATACACTGACCTCGTTTAAGTGCATATCGTCCGACAAGTAGCGTTGCTTTGAAGCTATTTATGCATGTTTATATGAAAGGCAATGTCTCACCTTCTATCATATATAGATGCACCAACTTGGTATGTGAAGCACATATTATGCAAAACTATTCTGATTCAAACTGAGTGAATATTGGACCACAGATGACGCTGATAAGCTACAATACTTTCCATTTGTGTGAAGGTTTTATCTCAGCCGTTATTTCATATAAATTATCCAAAATTGATAGGTGAGTTTTACATTATGAACAATTTTGTTGATTTAATTTGACTGTATTTTGGCTAACAAATGTTGGCTGTATGTTGGCTTACCTATCTCAAAATCTTCTATTGGAACTAATGCAAAATTGCATAGATAATTTCTTGATTGTAAGAAATGAAGTTGATTATAGTTTTGTTAATATTATAGGTAGGTTTCGCTCTTAGAGAATATTAAATAAAAGTTTTGTGTTTGACCCCAGCAAACTAATTTTTTGTTTAATTTAAAATTTATATCGCATAATTTACTTTATTAAATTATTTTTAAAATTTAAAGGAAATACCTTTTTCTAATTTATTTCTTTAGAAATTTGATATATACACCTGGTACGAAAGATACTTAAAATGTAAATATAATTATAAATGTTAATTATAGTTGAAGTAATATAGTTAAAATAATAAAATGTAATGCAAATGAAATGTTAAATATGTACTACTTAATCATTAATAGTAAACTGAGAAGAATTTGTCCAATTATCTGCATAATTTGAGGTTTTCAAATTTTTATAATGATGTAGAATTTTCTTTTTCGTTAAAGCGCGCTTGCTCTCTTTCAATTATAAGCAGAAAACAGCAACCTATTAAATTTATTTACTTATATTTCATGAAACACTGAATAAAAAAGTATCCAGTATTGTAAAAGGAGAAAATGTCTTCATTTTTGCTAACTTTAATGGTAATTGTTTATTTTCATGTATGGAAATTAAATTTGTATATTTGAGATATCCTTATATTAATAACATCATTTTACTGCAATATTATATTCATCACATACCATAATTTTAAAATAAAAAATGGATTATATTCGGTTTAAATTAATCTCTTAAATGATTCCTAGACTGAAAGTAGTTTTGTTTCATTTTTAAAATCAATTATGTAGAAATATTCTGTTGCTTCCTGAACCATACAGTCATTATTACTTTAAAATGATAAATTTAATATGTTGCATCTTGGCTAATGTGAAAAAAGTTAATTTCAGTTAAGGTATTTAGTTTCTGACTTTCATCGAGGTCTAATGATCATTTTCTAGCAAGATTGTTTTTGTTTCGGTATTTAATACAGTGCAAACATAAAGATGTAATTTTTCAATAAATATTCACAATTTTCTACCCAATGACTATTTTGATATCGCTTGAGGGTTTTTTTAAAATAATGATTTGTATATATAAAGTTAAAACAAAATTGTACTTAAAAATTAGCATTAAAAAAAAGATTAAAAATAAAAAATAATAATAATATAATCCTACCTACACAGCCATGCCGATATTTTTTCTTTAAATCCTTTGTACGAATAATAATAATGCAATTAGTTATTTAGCATAACAAGCATCAAGGAATTAAATATTATTTAAACTATTGTATATAAATAATTTGGTGTGTCACTCGCACGATTTTCTCTTACCCAACAATTTAATACCATAAACATAAATTTCGTATAAACTCCTAAGATGAATGACATAATATAATAAAGTTCAATGTACTTTAAAATAACCAAAAATAGGTTTAGGAATAATTTTATTTGACATATAATTCTGTGTGAGGGGTGCTACCGCCCCCATTAACCCTGTTTGATGCAATTTTTAAGTGGCAACCTAATACGAATTTGAAAATGCCAAATTTCAATTTTTGCAATTATTTGTTTTTAAGTTATGATGATAAAACACATACACACAGTCAATCTTTAATAATAGGACTTTCGTAATCAGGATAAGTCAAAACGTTTTATACAGAAAAAAAAGTTAAAAATTAAACTTCAAAAAATTCTTTTTTTTACAGTATGGATATGAAAAATTGTTTTCCTTCCTGAGTAGTGTTAATTGTTGACATAGAAAAATATAGAGAAGCACTTCCATGAACTATATTTAATAAAAAAGAACGTTTAGATCAAGTTTGGGTTGCTTTGTATATTGTCTATAAAAAGTATGCACTATCAGCAATAATATGCATTTATACTTAGTTTTATTTGAAAAATATCGAATACAAAAAGAATTCAGCCATTTCCAAGTATAGACCCAATATATCAAAATATTTGGTTAACAATGTAAACAACTGATGAATGGTTTCCATACCACAATCTACACAAAACATGCTTTATATATATATATATAAAATGTTCGTTCCGTTTTGTTTGAGTCATCATCATATAAATGTTACACTGTACTTACCAAAAATTACCCCCGTAAACTTAGTGCATTTGAATTATCTTAGATGTCACTGTACACAAACCAATTGCTTGATCTGAACGAAAAATTTAGTTTGGCATCCCTCTATGATACACATTTAAAATATCCAGTTTGGACTTTCTGCTACTATTTCTTCTTGAGAGATGATGATAACAGACAGACATAGTCATACACAGACATACACAGAGACACACACATACAGTAATGTACACAGACACACAGACAAACAGATACACAGATCAACCACTAAAATATGATTTTATGATTCAGAAGATCTCAAAACATGTAAGTATAACAAAAATTCAATTTTGAAAATTTGACCCGAGAACCGTACTTTCTTTACCATATATATGGGTAAGAAAAAGTAAAAATCGTGTAATGAGTACAAAACTTCGAATAAGCACCATAAAATACAAGATCAAGCAACAATTTTTTCGGGTCGAAAGAAAACACGACCCCTCGTCAGGCAAATAAAGTAGGCAGGGTGCTACAAACAAAGCAGCAACGTACCAACACAAGCTGCAACACCCATGTTCAATACAGTTTTTTTTGTGTGTGTGTGTGTGTGTGTGTGTGTGTTGCCGCTTTTCTTGCAGCACTCGTGCCTACTTTTACACCTAGCTAAGGGTCGTGTTTTCTTTCGACCTGAAACAATTGTTGTATTTTATGGTGTTTTTATCAACGTTTTGTACTTATTCTTTTAAACGCTAGCTCTGTGGTGCTTTCTTTTAAAAATTGTATAATTTATATAAGAAACAAATACGAAATATTAATTTTAAATAATACCCTTAAACTTTATGCAGAAGGTATTTTTCTATAAAAGTAGTTTTTAATAATTGTTAATAGATGCATTTCTGACTAGGAATGTTTTGAACCATGAACTTGTCTTGAAAATATTTTATTTGATTGATATATTTGTATGAAAAAAATTCAAAGAGTGCACCTTTTGAAAAGACATTAATTTAATATAGAAAAGGGAAGTACAGTAAATGGAAAAATTTCATTAAAATGAACATTTACTTTTAAGGATAAAGAGCAAAATATGTGTAAAGGAATACCTCGAAAAAATATATATTTATTTATTTACTTACAAGGAAACATTCAAAAGGTGTCGTCTTCAAAAAATATTTAAAAACAAATAAATGTGATTGTACTCTTCTTAAAATACCAAAAAGGGAAAAGATTATCGGCTGAAATGAATGACAGCGACCACAAAAAATTATCAAAATTAAACATTTTTGGCAATTTAGCGCTGTTAAGCGTTAAGTTTGGTAGCACCGAGATTGCCGTGTTACGAACAGAACAGTGTTTTGCTTCTCCGCCAAGTACTCAAAATCAATCGGCTAACAGTGTGAAATCACCAAATATGCTTAATTTTGATATTTTTTTGTGGTCGCTGTAATTCCTTTCAGCCGATAATTTTTTCACTTTCTGATGTTTTATGAAGAGTAGAATCACAATTTTTTCAATACTTTTTGAAGACGACACGTTTTCAATGTTTCCGTGTTATTTATTTATTTATTAGTTTGAGATACTTAGATACGATAATGAATTTTAAACAAAAATGTATAAACACCATGATTTTTAAAAACTCGAGTCATTATATTACTTGCTGCTACTGTGCCTACTTTCTTCGCCTGACGAATGGTAAAGGTTTTATTTCAACATGAAACAATTCTCGCGAATATTTTGCCATTTATGATGATTATAGAAATACTTTTATTTATTAGCTTTTAACAACATTCCTCCGGTGATACATATATATATATATATATATATATATTAATTAGACACGAATGAATTTGTGCCTACATTTTTCAGGTGAAAAATATAGGCACAAGTGCAGCGTTATTGCTATTTAAGGGTCGTGCTTATTTATTTCAACCGAAAATAATTGCAGCGTCTTTTTCCTTTATATAGTGTTTATATAATAACGTCTTATTCTTCTTTAACCAGTAAAGGACTTTTTATTTGTTATATAAATGCACAAAATATTTTTAAAATGATAGTCCTCGTAAAAGTATCTGCAAAGTGCATTCTAATATTATAGTCGAAACTGTGTTGTTACATTTAAAATGTTCTTGAATTTTTTAAAAATAAAATACGACCTTCAAACGTAAATTTAGTGCACATTTTCGTGCCTACTTCTAAATTATGTTTATTAGGAAAGTAACACAAATGCTTTTGGGTAAAGAAAGGGCGTGGTGAAATGCAAGTCAACACAGTAAGTATTTTCTATTTTTGAGTCTGTTTTCTCAGAGAATAACAATTATATTTCAAGCTTTTTCAAAGTATTTTCCAATGATGCGGGTAATTAAACCAAAAGCAACATTTCTAGATAGATGCCTAAATAACTTATTTAATACTTTAACTTAATGTATTCATATGGGCGTCACAGAATATTGTATAAAGAGTTTCATAGGCGTTGTCGACATCAGTTACTTTCAGGAATTAGTGTAAGCGGATATAATGTTGTGACAATGACTAAAACAGTTTTTCTGTATTGCTTAATGATGAATTGGGCATATATTTATATATATATATTAATTATTCATTCTTAAAATCATATGGATTAACATATTTACATTTTTATAAATTATTTACTATTAATTATTTTAACGTTTCTACTGAATACCCAGTTTTGTGAATACAAATACACTATAATTAACATTCGCACAAACTTTTAAAAGGACTGCAAGAAAAAAAAAATCAGCAAGGAACATTATATGTAACAAATTATTCCCGAAATTTAGAACCCAAGAAAAATATTTAAAAATTTTAAATTTTTGCAAAAAAATAAAAAATCAAGTAATGTTTAATGAGCTAAAGAATGATATTATTTTAAAATTATTACATAGCTTAGTACATTCTATAATAACTATCTATATATTTTTAATCGCATCAGATAATTTTCATCATCACTTGTTTGAAAACATAAGATATTTCATAAATGAAACATAGGGGAGACTAGAGCACAATGGACCAATTTTGGAAATTTTAGGTGTTTACTCACAAAGTAATAACTTCTCGCTATCGAAAATATGTGTACATATTACCTATATATTGGGTCTTATGTTGCACCCAGTCAAAAGCAATAATTATGTTTACTTTATTTAATATAAATTTTTAATAACAAATGACAAAATGGACCATTGTACCCCGACCCCGCGGTACAATGGTCCATGACACGGGGTGCTATGAACCACAGGTCAAATTTTAAAAGTATACTAATGTAGTGTTTTATTTATTAGTATAAAATGTAGAATATATTATATTTGTTTATTTATGTCTGCGATTCATACAAAAAATGTAAATTAATGAACATTAAAATTAGAAAATGGTACACCAGACGATTTTTGTGTCACTGAAATTCTGCTGTTTTCTTCTGAAGTTGTAGGATCTGTAAAGCTCGTGATTACAATAGTTGAAAATTTATAAGAGATATATTCACACTCTCAGAAAAAAATGTACAGATCGTATTAGGTTATTGTTGTATGAATCTCACAAAAACAGATTCTTTATCTTTTATTTCTGTGATTAAACCAACAAAATGTAAAACCGTCTTTTTCGTCAAATTTATTTGTATTGTTATTTTTTAATTGCATTATTTAATTCAGTTCGTTATAGCTGTATGACATTTGTAAAAATATAAGAATAGAAAAGTAGCTAAATGTTTATTAAGAGTAAATAAGAAGAAACCTTAAAGTAAATTGCTTTCTTGTTCATCTTTGAAGACATAGTAGATCTGATTAAGGTTAACTAAGTATGAAATGCTTAAGAATAATTTAAAGCTAACGCTTAAAAAATGTAGATTTTGTAAGTCAGTTTATTGTGACAGAGAACTGGGGTAAATGGACCATGGTTCATTGTATCCCGGTTCTTAGTGGTTAATTGTACCCCGTATGGACCGCTGACAGTTATTGTAAAAATAAAATAAAATAACAAATCATTTTTTTAATTATTTTAGTCAAATTAAATATAATAATAGATGACCTTACCTCTCTTTTATACTATATAATATCTTTTAGAACACAGTTATTGAATAAAGAAAAGAAAAATTCTTTAGCAGAAAATATTTCATTTTCGCTACTACAAACCAACTTTCTAGAGTAAAATGGCTAAATTGTCAGGTAGGCATGAAGTTGCTCGCTAAACTTTATCACTGTAGTACGGCTATCTATGTACCAAAATACGACCCTTTCAAAAAAAATAATAATAATAATAATACAATTATAGAGAGTGGTCCATTGTGCTTCAGTCTCCCCTGCATATTTTTCCTTTTTAAATAAAATTACTTTTTCGAAATGAGTATGTCTATTTACTCATTTTTGAGAACTTCATTGTTGATAGTGTATATAGGGGAAGAAACAGTTGAGGGTAGCTGTATCCCCGCAACACAGAAACTGTTTTTAAAATTATTTTCAACTGTTTTAAAAGTAGGGTTATGTACAGTACTTCATTGTTTTTGAGCAAGTGCATAAACATTAACAAAATTTAAAATATGCGTTAACTTTAAATGAAGGATAAGAGAAAGTTCTGCGACTGCCACACAAGAATATTTGTAATGTGTTTGTATTTTTATATAAACATTCATAAATTTCGAAAAGCGAATTCTATGATTAATTTGATGAAACATTATAAAAGCGAATAATTATAAAATAAATTTAATTTTTAAGAGACGTAAAATAAATTTGAAACATTGTTACAGAAATATTTTCATTTATATGTTTGAAAATTTTTACGATAAAACAGTCGTGTACATAAACATACTTTATCTCTATTTTTATTCTTTATTTTTCTGGTTTTTATCAGGTATATTCTAAATTCCGGCTTCTTAGCGAATACAAAAAATATCACTAAACATAAATAGCTGATGAGAAACTTCTGTTTTTAGATTATGCCAAATTATTCTATTACGACCATAGTCCTATTTGTATTCAGGGATAAAAGTCGAACCGTTTTCGAATGACCTCCTTAAATTTGCAAAATAAAAAGCAATCCATTATGTATTATAAGAGTTTACAAATACACATGAAAAGAAAATTTTCGAGTCAAATTTTGATTTCGAGTACTAAACTGAATTATGTTTTGGTAATCTTTTCATTCTTCCGTTAGAAATATCAAGTTGTGTTTCTAAGCAACGGTTATTATATTAATATAAATAAAATCTCAAGTAATTTATTCATTGCATTTGTATACACACACACACACACATACACACACACACATATATATATATATATATACCCCGTGGCAGAAACACGGCGACACGGCGACAATGTCGCAGAAACAGAAATGTTCTTGCAGAAAGATTTAAGTCAAATAAATTTTGCCATTGTGTTTAAAAAAAAAGGAGAGGAAGGGGGAAAAAAAAAGAGAAAGAGAGAGAGAGAGAGAAAGAAACTCAAAGAATGGTTTATAAACTATTCTGCACAACAAATTTTCGGTTCTGCAGATACGATCGCCTAAATCCTGAATAAGGAGAGGAGACAAAGCGGATGTAACTCACTTGGGTTAGCTTAGATACGGCATGCATTAGCGATTCGTGATGCGGTGATATGAATTGGTGTATCGACACTTTTCACTGGTAACCTCTTCACATCGGAACTTCATTTCCGTGTCTCCAAACTCTGTTTTCGCGCCGCGCTTGCCGCTCGTGTCGTGTGTATTTATTCTATTGCAAAAAGATGTTTTTTCGAAAGAATGTGGCTTTGCGACCATTTTCCGAATTTCATATTTCATGCATTTTCAGATTCATACATAACAAAATAGCTGCATCCAGTGATTTTTTTTTTTTTTATTTTTTTTTGTAAGTGCGTGATTGCTGCTGTACCGATTTTCATACATTTTCACATATTCTGTTTTACGCACGACAAATTAGTTGTATCTAGTGATTTTTTTTCTTTAATGTATGCGAAGCGTGCATAAGTGCGTGGTAGTAAATACACGTAAATTTTTTAAAGCTGCATTAATTTTAATGTTTGGTTTAAACTATGCAATACATTTCACAAATGTATACAGAAATAAGACTATGGGGGAAATTTGTAACGTCTGTAGTTATACGCAAAATAAAAAATGAAGCTTCAAACCTTGCTTCAAAAAACAGAAAATTAAGAAATTAATCTTAAAAATACTTTATTGATATTTAACATTTTACATGTAGCAAAAGATCTTTGCAATAAATATTAATGGGTATCTTAAGTTATAAAATTGGTAACTTTTCTAATTTTTTTCTTTACTAATCATTAATTATTTTAATTTTGATTAAAATTCTTAGCTTTAAATTTTGATGTTTAAGCATATGAAGTCGTTAAAAACATTATTAATTTATTTTACAAAAATACTCTTATCATTAGTTTTTACAGCTTGTTCATTTCATTTTTTAAACATTTGAATTTTTTAAAAGATGTTTATTTTTTTAATTGAAATATTGCAAATTAAATAGTTATTTTGAATAAAAAACAAACCAAAAGTTTTTTTGAACATTTTTTTTTTTTTTTTTTTTTTTTTGTGTGTGTGTATGTAAGCAAAAGGAATTTTATTTGATAGTAGTTGTTTTGAATAAATACTAATTAAACAGTAAATGCTTTTTATTTATTTTTATTTACTTATTCGTATAGATATCAATATCAAATATTACTTTTAATTAATTTCTATTTATTTCATTCATCTGTAATCATTATTTTCTATTATAGATTTTATCCATGAAATCTGTTACATTTCAGATTTCAAGATTTCCTTAAAAATTAAATATTTCACTTGCCTTAATCTTTATGAAAATATTTCGACTATGCTTTGTCTATAATTGTGATACTTAGATCTTGTATTCTGTTTTACTTTATGTATTTAAATGATGGTATAATTATATATTCTGAATTCTTTAATGTCATATCCTATTTTTTTGGATTTCAAATACACATCTTTATGCTATTTGTATATAATACAAAAGATGGATCTTGTGTATTAGAATGTTATCGTGCATCTTTCTAATAATCTCAAAAACTATAAATGTTGTAAATTATTTATATTTCATTATGAAATTCAGTATTCTATGTTAATTTTTACTTTTAATTTGTTGTATTTTAATTTGGAGTTCTGTATTATATTTTATGTTGTTTGGTTTTCACCTTCTGAAATAAGTGCATTTGTGTATTTAAATATATATATTTAATATAAAAAAAAGTAATGAAATTTTAAAAATATTTGTAACATTTGTTTAATTTAGACATTTCATGATTTAAATGCCTTAAAAAATTTTGCAGGTTATTTTTGATGTGTTGCTGCATTTTTGGTTTGAATTCATTGAATATTTTATAAACAATATTGTATATCAATGTGAACAAAAAATCTGAAGCAATTAAGATCAATAGATTTATTTTCACCTTTCTTAAAAAAAAAAAAAAAAGAGTATTTTCTTGCAATAGTGCAGATATATGCATTTGTGCCTAGTTAAAATTTAAATACATTGGTTATACTCAATATTATTTACTATTTAAAAATAATTTATTTTGAATTCGTAAATGTTAACTTCACAAACTATTCCTGCAGAAAGATTTTGTTGTTGATGAAGCTTGTCGCAGAAAGCATAATTAATTTCTGCCACAGGGTATATATATATATATATATATATATATATATACCCTGTGGCAGAAATTATATATATATATGGATAAATAAATAAATAGGTAGATAAATAAATAAATAGCGAGATAGATAAATATACATTGCTAACAGATATTACGTTTCAGTACTAAATAATAATATTTTAAATTAAATTCAAATTTATTTTTTTCCCTTGTATTTAACTGTAAGAACATGCGAAAAATAGTTTACTCCTTAATTTAACTCGCCGCAGTCGAGAAAAGTCAAGCGAAAATTGTACTTAAACATGAGTGAATCTAAGGATATGACAGCTAAAACGAACAATCGTAGCCGTCCGTGTCCATGACCATACGGTGAGTGATACTGATTTGTTGGTATTTCCCAGTGGGCTTTTTAATTTGTCTACAAAAAGTGATGCAATACACGTCTTACGACGGCAGAATTCTTGTTAGAAAAAGATTCTGATTGAGGGGAACAGGAAACGACTTTCATGGATTGGGAAAAAGTCAATTCCAAACCCGACAGGAATTGCTGCAGTCGGAGAATGAAGGTCCATCCCAACATGAGACCATCCCAACAGCAAGAGAACATTGCGATGGGTATTGCATGTAATGAATATTTGGATTTGGGTGGGCATTTCCTAAGAGACCATTACTTACAAAGCCACATGAATGTGCGAGTCTTCCAATCTATCAAAAAATCAGCAAATTCAAGAAAAGAATCCTAGATTTTGGTTAGAAAATTTTATTTTTAATTTTAATTTTTACAGTTCTAGTATTAAATATAAACATATAAATAATTAAAAAATCAAAGTGTGTTTTCACACGTTAAAATAAAAGTTTTATTCTAAATGCATATGATTTCGTAAACAGAAAATTTAAATGAAAGGTTTTCTTAAAAAATAAAACATCATTTACAAAATCATACTTTTAAAAACAATAGACAAGAACAAGGCAGCCGAATATTAAAATTAGCAAATGCTTCTCGTATTTAACCCGTTAGCGCCCAGTGTCCTCATTTGAGGACAGCTAATAAAATGGAACGTATATTTTTTGTGGTTTTTTTTTTTTTTTTTGAATGATTTCTGCTTTTTAGTTACAGTATATAGCGTCACTCTAAATGATCCCTGAAAGTCTTATGTGCCTACTATTAATTATTATTTCATAATTTGAATAGCCATTTTATGATTTTTCATTCGTAGCACATATATTTGCTTTTTGCGCAGGTATACTAACTAAAAATCAAGTTGAATTATAATATATATTATAATACTTTACTTTCGAGATCTTTATCAGCATATTATAGGAAATTAATCTGTTACCTCAAAGTTTTTCTATCTCGAAATTTTCTCGCTAGAACACTAAACGTCAATAAATGAGGATAGGCTTCAAATTTGAAACTATCAGAATAATTGTTTAAGTTAAATATATTTTACTGTCAGTTGTCTGTATTAATTTAGAAGTAATATAATCAGCTAATAATATTTTGCAAAATTAATTCGGGGGTTAACGGATTAATAAATAAAAAAATTCAAGTTTTGACTTTTTTTTTTTTTTTTTTTTTTTTTTTTTTTTAAATAAAGTTTTAATAACTTTATTTAAAATATATTACTTTAAATTTCAGTTGCTATTATTATTATTGTTATTAACTTTGGTCTTTAAAAAAAAATACGCTAACTTAAAATATTACTTCCATAGAATGAATATATATATATAAACTCTTTAAAGTTCACTTCATATTTTCCTGCATATTGACTGTTAACTTTTGATTTAAACCTTTCACTGCATATCGACTGCACTAAGGTCATAAAACTTGGGGGTAGTACCCTTCGCAAGACTGTAAGTGTCTTACTAAGGCGTTATAGCCTTTATTTACGGAAGGTTTGGAGAAAAATCATGGAAAATATCCGAACGGATAGGCCGACGACTGCGAACTGGGTTCGAAGTCGGCATCTCACGACGATCGCCTTCGAGAGAAGAAATTCGCGACCACTGGTGGAGCTAGTAACATAAAAGATAATTTTATACTGGTCTGATTTCATTTTACTATCATTCTTTCTTGTTATAATGTCTGCAATTTGACTAACCAGCAGAACATCTTTCCGATTTTCCCTTTTTTGTATTCCCCATACCTGAAACACAAAGTTATCGAAACATCGAAGTCAAAAGATTTCGCGGGAAATTTTAATATGATTGGGAATTAAGAAAAAAAAAAAAAAAAAAAAAAAAAAGAAAAGAAAGAAAAGGGAAAGGGAAGGAAAATCAAGAAAAGAAAATAAAAACAATAAATATAAATCACAGGCGCAAAAAGCCAAAGCAAACAGAATCAATCACGAAAAAATTAAAGTTTTAAAGAGAGAAAATTTAAAAGACTATACAAAATATTTCCATGCCTGTTTCAATATTTTCCTTGTTAAATTAAATTTTATTATTGAAAATATCAAAGCAGTATTGATGTATTGAGCATTATTATTTTAATAAAACATTTAATAATTATATTGTTTCAGTTCCATTTTTGTTTTCTTAAAAAAAAAAAAAAAAAAAAAAAAACATTAAATAAAACTCATTACTTACACAAATTTATTAATTTAGCTCAAAAACTTTACAGAAACACAAACATAAATTAACAAACAATCAAACAAATAATTATAATTTAAATTTCAAAGAAATGTTTCAAATATGTTTCGAGTATCTTAGATAAGTAATTCTTAAATTCCTTTTCTTTTTTCATTTAAAGAAATTCATTATTGGAAGAATTATAATGAAGAAAAAATACATACATACAATAAAAATATTTTTTAAGTACTCTTTCTAAATTAGAAAGCTTAATTTATCGATTTCTATCGAAACTCCTAGTTCCATTTAAGAATTAATCGATTTTTTTTTCTTTTCAACCTTTCCAAGTGAATTTCTTCACACATTGTATTCGGTCTTACAGTGAATGAGGAAATAGCTTTGCCGGAGTAGGAGTGAAAACAGTGATGAATATTTATTAACCTCACATCATGACAGGAAGTTGAATAATTGAGCCGTTGCGTGACGAAAATCAGTCAGAACGAAATGTTTCGGAAATGAAAGTTAGAACCAAGTTTTAGTACCTATATTTTTTCTCTTAATATAATATTTTATTTGCACATTTTATTATACTCTTTAACATTTTTACTTTAAGTAACGCATTTAAATATACAGTGTTACTTTTAAATAAATATTATACAGTGTTTAAATATATACATTCGAATAGCACGAAATATACAAAATTTGATAAATATTGTTTTCTTCCTGAAAAAATAAGAACCTTTGAGATATATCAGTTTATAACTAATAGATAAATAATGGATCTGCAATTGAATGACGTAATACGAGAAAAAAATATGGATTTAGAGCATTGCATAGCGTCCCCTTTTGAGAGATTTACTCCTAAAAATATTAGAATGGTATTTCAAATATTCCTTTTTAAGTAATTAAGTACATGATTTTTGTTCTAACAAGGAAAGTCTCATTAAAGCGTAAACTCAGAATATTATAACAAGCATTTCTATAGATAATTACTTCCGTAATATCAGCTCACTCAAATTTATCGAATGAATCCTAGTAGATAATCTGTAAAATAAATACATAAATAAAACAACTGTAAGTATTTTGCGCAAAAAGTCAAATGCGCCATGCTGTTTGGAGAAAAACATACATTTTTACGCTAAATGCGAAATAAGGTAATTTACATACACACACATATACAAATACAAAGAACAAAAAAGTAATAAAAGTTCCACTTAAATAGTTATAATAACTATCAATAATTTGAGTTCCAAGTGCAAAATAAATGGGATTTCCGAATTATGTCTTAACAAAACAGCTATGTACGCGTTAATTTCCAAAATCCTCATTTTCAGCTAAAAAGGAAAATAAAATTATATTTATCAGATTTTCTCTTAAAAGTGAAAGTTAGTTTTGTAAATGTAAATAAGTTTAATATATTTGAAAACTGTTTCTTAAACAAATGTTTTAGCAAACTGAATAGAGTAATGCTGAATTGCTTTGAATTTCTTAGGTAAGAGAGTTAACTGTTTTTTATTTAATCTCCTATAACATGCCAAAGTGATTTATTGTTAAAATTATTTCATTTTAACTCTAAAAATATATATATTTTTTTTTATGGTGTAATTAACAAATGTTCAATAAAAATAGTTATTCGTACATTCAGTGTTTTAATTTTATTTAAAATCATTTACATTTTACAAATTGTCAACTGCAATTATTAATTTATAATTTTAGTAGATAAAATTAAGATAAAATTTGATGAAAGTAATTTTATATTCCTTCATAGATGAAAATGAGAGTTTTGGAAATTAGCACGTAAAGAGTTGTTTTATTAAGATATTTGAAATCCCGTTCATTTTGCACTTGGAACTCAAATTGTAGATAGTTGTAACTATTTAAGCGGAACTTTCAATACTTTTTATTCTTTGTATGTGAAAAAAAAAAAAAAAAAAAAAAAAAAAAAAAAAAAAAAACTTAACCGATTCCTATTTATAAAATTAATAAATTTCGTAAAACTAAATTAGAAATATTTTCATAAAAAACGCCTGGAATGAGTGAACACGACTGCGAAATCAAGAACATTTTCTATATTTTATCAAAAATTATGTTTTCCTTTAACGCCCCCCCCCCCCCTTTCCCCCAATTAATAAATTAATAAATTAATAAATTAATATTATGAACAATAATATATTTATGGATAGATAGACAATTTGTTTTGATCGGGAACATATGGCATAGTTTCGCACCTTTTGAGCAAATTCTATATGAATTCGTATTCTTAAACAAATAAACTCGTTTTTGGGGATTTTGGGCTAATCCAGGAGTTTTCGATACCCTCCCTTACTCTATAACCTAAATTCAATACGTGCTCAAAATTTTAACTCTTCATAACTTTGTATTAAAAATTGGTTTAAAAAGTGAATAAACAACATTGTATATATAAATATATTGTATTATTTATAAAGGTTTATAAATATATATAAAGGTTCATATATATATATATATATATATATATTCTCTCTCTCACACACACACATATATACAATGTAACTTAATTGTAGAATGCAAGAAAAACAAATGGTCAAATGCCAAATTTATCAATAAAATTCAGAATATGTATATATATATATATATAATTAATTTTTCATTTATATAAATATGTCATTTTGTTAGCAGAAACAAATGTAATTAAACTTAAGAAATTATTTTACATTTAAACTACAATTAAATAGTAACAAGTAGCCCTTACCTCGAATTTTAATTCAAATAAGACTGCATTTTGTTTTACCCGAGTCTCGTCTTTACTACACTAACTTAAGTTTTCTTTTTCCGAGATGAAAGGTGTCAGATCAGGACGTTAGTACAGAGAAGGTTACCTCATGTCGTTTTATCTTAACACTGTTTGCATTTTTTTTTCTTTTTTCACATTTAAAAGAATGCACTAAATCATCAAGGAAAAGTAAAACTTACGTTAGACAAGAATATTCTGGTCATCCCAATACTTATTTCTATATTATTCCATATAACATCACCACCTACCGTTTAACAAGAACAGAAAATTAGTCACAAGTTCTCACTGTAAAGAATTTCTTAATGCGGTTTGTTTATATTTTATCCAATAGATGATGAGATGCATTATTTTATAAAATCACATAAGATATGCAATTTAAACGCCACATGTCTGTCAAAATACACTCAAATTAACTCATCAACCTTTTTTTAACACGCATTTATTAGCTTCACCTGTATGTATGTTTGTATGTATATTTGTAACCGCTCTGGGAGCAAACAAAACATCTATATTGCAAAAAAAAAAAGGCTTTCCCTACGTGAACGCTGTGGCTCTGAGGTAAAGCTCCGCGCTACGAACCTAAAGGTCTAGCGTTCGAGCCCAGTCTGGGAAGATTTTTTTTTTTAATGGTTTTTGCTTAATTCTAAATTATTTTAATTAAAGATTTAAATGTACGTAAATATTATGGTGTGTCACTCACACGATTTTCTCTTACCCTGCATTTTAATACTAAGATATTTTGTGCTTTTCAGTTCACATTTCTATAAAAGCGTGTTCTTTAATTTTTTAAAACTATAATATTATATTTTAACACGCTTTTATTAGCTTCACCTGTATTTTTGTTTGTAATCGCTCTGGGAACAAACAAAAAAATCTATATTGTAAAAAAGCACCTTCCCTACGTGAGCGCTGTTGCTGTGAGTTAAAGTTCCGGGCTACGAACCTAAAGGTCTAACGTTCGAGCCCAGTCAGGGGAGATTTTTTAAAAATGTTTTTTGTTTAATTCTAAATTTTGTTTAGTTTGTATTTCAATAAAAGCGTGTTCTTTAATTTTTATAAAGTATAAATTTTTATAGTGTCCATTTCATATATCAAGATTGCTGCATAGAAACTGACAAATAAAAGATGAGCGATAGGCTTTTTTTGTATGGTAATTTTTTTCAAAATCTCCTTATGACCAAGTTGCCACGGATTTTTCTCATACATGCATAGACAGACGGACAGAATGTGGAATTTTCCTAAAAATTATTAAATCGTGTTCAGAACATTTCAAAACGTGTGAATGCATCGAAAACAATAAGTTGAGAATTATTAAAAACCCTATGAATTGTTCTGTAATTTCAGAAGAAAATGAAATTAGGTAACTAATATGAGCGTTTAACTTGTAAAGCTTTTATATTTACATAGTATTTGTATGTTATCACAATTTGGCTGTTTACTGTACAGTTAATATTGTAATGTTAAATAGCACTAATCGTGATAAAAATATTAAGCTATATAACATTTAAATTACCAATTCAACTACTCAAAAACTAGTCTAAATATGACACGCATATGTATTCATACTTTTGAAAGTACAAGAAAATAAAGTGAAAAACTAGAGCACTAAAAAAAAATAGTTTTGTTTGCTGAAAGTTAAACGTATCCTATGCGAAACAAAAATATTAATATTCATAACTATAAGATGCAAGTCATAAAAAAAAAAAAAAAAAAAAAAAAAAAAAAATGTAGTTTGAATGCATGAGATTTAATTTAGACGCAAATTTTAAAAGATTTAGATAAACAAAAAATAAAAAAAAAAATGTTTGAAATCAAAGTAAACTTTGACCAGGGAAGAAGCAATTTTCAAAGAAGCAATTTTCAGAATGAAAGTATGTCACATACTCATATTACAGTTTGCATTTAAAAAATGACAACATATGAAAAAAAAAAAAAAAAAAAAAAACAGAATTTGTTGTGGATTTTAATTATAAAATATATATTATTACAGCTCTGTTTGTAAGTGACGCATGGTTATGACATTTTTAATTCGGGGAACATTTTGTTTTTTGTTTGGAAGAACAAATACACAGAAAGGTTTAATTTCATGACATAACAATCCCAAACAGATGTTTTTTTTTAAACAAAAAACAACGATGGTGAGTTTTTGCATTTGAAAATGATATTAGATTAGAAAATGTTTTTGTATATTCTAATTTAAAATCTTTCCAAAAGAAGACATAAAGATTTAAGAAAATGCGTGCCTTATTTCTCTTAAAATTGTATTGTTTAGATTGTCTCTGTTAAATTATTAATAAAAAAAAAGAGTCATTTTTATTATATTTGTCTAACTAAAATAATACGTAAAATATTATCACAGTTTTAAAATGTGTTTGGGGACCCTATACACAGTAAATTTGTAATGTATATTAGCATGCACGCATTAAGAAATAAATAGAATAATAACTGTCAAACAAAAAAGTAATTTATAAAATAACCGCACATAATTGATTCTTGATAGGAAGTTTTTACAATAAAATATTTAAAGATTACTATTGAATTCATAATTTAATAACGTTCCACAATCATATGGTTCCACAATCATTGTAAAAGTGAATTATCTCCCTGTAAATGGATTTTAAAATAACGAGCTTAAAAGTCAAGATTTTCAGTAAGTATTATCAAGATTTAGTGTTTAAAACAAATTTGGAGTGATAAGAACTAACAAATTCTAAGAAACATAATTTAAAATAACTTAGAAATTTCATTTTTATAATATATATTTAGAAGTTTTAGTTTTCTGATAAAAACAAGTAATGCTCTTTATGGAATTTTAATGCAATTATTGGAGTTTCTTCACTTTTATAATGAAAAATGTGTCTAAATGTGATACAATTAAGCAAAAATATACATATTAAAAAAAAAAAAAATAGAGTTACACCATTTTTAAAATGAAACGTTCATATATTACAATAGCTATATTAAAGAAGTTTTTAGAAAACATCCGATTGTAAGTTCATAATGATACAAACGAAAATCCAAATGTGAAGCACAATGTTCGTTATTATTGGAGATTTTGCTTGCAGCAGTTTAAGCATTTTATCTTAATGACTGCAAAAACTTGTATTTTTTTTTTTTTTTTTTTTAACGTAACCTTGTCTGAAGTAACTAGTTTTACTTTTTTTTTTTTTTTTCTAATATGGGTTTTCTTTTCTAGCTCTTAAGTTTAACCTGTTTTATTTAAAAGTGAATCTGAGTAAATACACATCATGAATCAATACACATTATATTTGAAAAATAAATCAGATAAAAATAACTTATAGGTCATTAAATATTATTTTTAAAATAATTTTTCACGGTAATTTAGGTGCACATTAAATCTGTCGTGGTTGTAAAGTCCTCTAAATTCTCATCAAAATTCTATCTCTGGGAAGTACTGCATTATGGGATTTCTGATCCCTGATCTGGATCAAATTTCGATCTCTTGAATGTGCTGCCATCTTTCGTCACTTTCACGAGTTAAATTGTTCTTCTTTCTCTTGTGGTGCTCTTCTACAAGCGGAGGCGTGTCCTCTGCCGCTTTAAATCCTGGAAGTTTCACTACCACAACTCGTAGTTTCCGAGTGGCATAAGCAAAAACATAACAACAAATAATTTCTTTTATATTTAATGATAATACAGTCCGTTAAGAAATTATAAGACCACTTTAATTTTGTAAATTATAAGAAAAATAAAGATTCTAATCATAATTTAAGTACGTAAAATAACATATTGCTCTATATTTTTTTATAATTAGTTTGCAATAACTTGGTATAATGCAATAAGTGTTTAATTAAAATATATATTAGAAATAAGTAAAAAAAAAACAGTTAAGAAAATATAAGACCACTTGTCAAAAAACAAATTGTATAAAAAATTAATATGATATTGGTCCTCCATTTTTCCTGATGACTTCAAATACTCTGTTTTTCATTGAAGTAACCAGGTGATTAAGTTCAGTTATAGAAATATTGTACCATTCTTTTACAATGTCTACTTCCAATTCATTGGCAGATGAAAATTGTTTATTATTAGCATAAACTTTGCGAGATAATATACCCTATAGGTTTTCCATGGGGATCAAGACTGGACTTCGACTTGGCCATGGCAAAATATTATTTTTTTTCCTTTTTAATCCACTCCTGTGTGGATTTAGATGTATGACAAGCAGCATTGTCCTGTTGAAACATCCAGTTAGCACCACATAATAAAGGTCCAAACGGTATCATATGATCATATATTATAGACTGATATTCTGTAGAGTTCATATGATCCGAAATCCGCTGTAAATCACACAACCCCTCATAACTGAAAGCTTCCCAAATCATTACTGTTCCTCCACCTATTTGTCGACTGAAGCATTATTTTGGTTCCTTCCTCAAGTCCTGCCAATTTTATTTGTAACCATCCGGACCATCAAGGTTAAATTCCTTTTCATCAGAAAATATAATTTGTTTCCTCTCATCATTCCATGACATGGCATTTTTAGCCCATTTTAGTCTTTGTTCTCGATGGCATTTCAATAACTTTAGTTTTTTCTTCAATTTCATAAATTTAGTATTAATATTTAATTTAAGACTCTTCCAGATTCTTCCAGACTGTTACATGTGAAGTTTTCTTGCAGGAACGTTTCGAAATTTCACGAGTTTAAACACCTTTTTTAGTTGACTGTCGAAAAATTTGTCTATTATCACGTGCTGTCAAAATATTTTTTCCACCAGATCGTTTTATTTTGTTTGAATATACTTTTCTAATTATGGCATTATGAATGGCCGTTTTAGAACGGTTCATTAACCTCACAATATCTCTTTTAGATTTACCAGAACCTTTATAAAATAAAATTTTTCTCACTTCGCACTCCGATAATTCTTTACCTCGAGGCATCGTCAAATTAATCGTAGATAACACATTCAAAATCTAAGCCTTTGCTTCTTAGGTAATGCTTTTACGAAATACTGACGCATGCGCTTTATATTGAGTTTGACGTCATATATAATATGCTAATTTTCTCAGGTGGTCTTATAATTTCTTAACAGTCAATTTTTTAATTTTTAGAAAAATGAATAAGTTTTAATGAAATTTAATTTAATTTTAAAAGTTGGAATTAGTATAATATGCGTTTTCCTATCAATTTTAAATACGCAACTAAAAATTTTCATATTATGCTCCCTTCTTCAGAAATGCACCAATACGCTTGTGGTCTTATAATTTCTTAACGCACTGTAATGTCTTTATGTTAATGATTATCTGTGTAATTTAGTCCTTTAGGATGATATTACATCGATTTTTTTTCTATTTAAGATTGATTAGACATTAAAACATTTCATTAACAGATATATAAAATATTTCAAAACAACATTTACCAAACATCCAGAATTTTTAGGGGACTTGTAAGAACATAAAAAAAGAACAAGAGTATTCTGATAATTTGTGGCAACAGCATGCAACGTAACTTTTAATTTTACAGTAATTAAAAATGTGGGTAAAATTTACAGATAGAAACAATATATATATATATATATACGAGGTGTGGCTATTAAATAACGAGACTATTGCTGCTACAGATGAAGTACATATGCGCCAAATCCGCACGACCGACAGCTGTGCAGCGTAAAGTCTTATCTTTCCATTGCATCCCCTCCCGTGTTTGTAGAGAAAACTGTCTGGCTGTAACCTTCATTTGTGAAAGAGGTGTTTGTTTCGTTTTGCCGAAAAAACGTGATAAGTGTAAAAGCAGAGCAACGAATTGTCGTGCGATTTCACATGAAACTTGGTAAAACCGCTAGTGAAACATATCTTTTATTAAAACAAGTTTATGGCGATGAATATTTACAGGTGCGCGAGTTTATGAGTGGTTCAAGCGTTTCCAAGATGGCTGAGAATACTTTGAAAATGATGACCGAAATTCAAAGCGATGATGATCCTTTTTTTTCGACATTCATGGTATTGTGTACCTACACTGGTTTCCTGAATGTCAAACTATTAATCAACATTACAATCTTGAGGTGCTTGCTCAAGTCCGTGAAGGGGTAAGGAAAAAACGGCCCGAATTGTGGAAGAACAAGTCATGGGTTCTCCATCAAGACAACGCGCCGGCTCACACATCATTTTCTGTCAAGGCATTTCTAACCAAATACAACATCCCAGTTTTAGACCATCCGCTTTATTCGCCTGACCTGGCCCCATGCGACTTTTATCCGTTCCTCAAAGTTAAATCTGCATTAAAAGGAACACGATTTGAGTCAGTTAAAGCTGTGAAAGAAAAAGAAGCAAGCCTCATGCAGGAGCTTACAGGACAAGACTTCCAGCACTGTTTCGAACAATGGAAAATTCGCATGAAGCTTTGTAGGGATAGAGGAGGGGTGTATATTGAAGGTGGTAATAACTAAATATGTATAAATTTAAAATAAAATGTTTTACAGCAATAGTCTCGTTATTTAATAGCTACACCTCGTATATTGTATAATATTCGCTTTAGAATGTTCGGTATTAACTATGCAACTTTTGGAACTTATAATTGAATTTATAATTAAAAATTGGACTAAAGAGAGAGAGAGAGAGAGAGAGAGACAAAATATCTTAGTAATTTAAAATTAGTCATGATACATTTGTAAACTATTACGTGCTCGGAATAAAATAAGAAAAAAGTGTTTGAAATATCGCGTGTTTTATTGCAAAGAAATTTTTGGGCGTGGTATATTTCAATACGGTTAATAAACCATTTCATAATTGAGAGTGAGTTACGCCTTTAAAGTCTGTTATTACTTAAATATTTCTTTCCTGTATAAGATTTTTTGGAAATATATAATTACCTGTTCGGGGAATCCTGTGTCGTTAAAATTATAGTTATATAACAATAATTTAAAGCAGACAAGGTTCTTTGGTACACATTATTTTATATTGGAAAGCTTATAATGTAATTGAGAGACATTGTTTTACACAAATGCAATAAAATGTATTTATTTCAGTTAAAATAAAAGGAAAGTATCACGATTCTTGCGTCAAGTTCACAATGTAGTTTCAGTAAGTTTAGCGGTTATAATACTAAATCAAGACACTTACTATCATGCAATATATCATGTCAAAACTTTGACTCACGCTTCCCTCATTTTAAGATTGTGAATATAATATTTATACGCATGAAAACCTCTTTATTTTTTTTTTATAGATAAAAGTACTTGGAGTAAAATCGGTTTCTGCATTAAATAAATTAAAAGTTAACAGTCATTATGCATGGATTTTTCGTTTTCTAGCACCATCTATCGCGTACATGACATGAATAACTTTGTAATATATGTTAAGTAAAAAATTATAAGGTTTAAAATAAGTCAGTATTACATGGATTTCAATAAGACTAAAATGGCATAATTTTAAATAATACTAATATTTTAATACTAAAATTTTAAACTATCATCTGAAACTTACAGACATGCCAACAACATAACCTATTCCGAAGCATTATTAGCACCCGCGTTTTTTTAATCGCATTTACATTTTTCTAGAAAATTTCCCTGCAAGTAAAGCAGAAAAAAAAAGGGTCGGTACAAATAGTGTTCTGGAATAAATAAAATGTTGGCATGTCTGCATTTAATGTAATATTAATAATGTAAGGAGATGTGTACAACTTGTATATTATTATATTTTTTTGTTGATTTATTTATATTAAATTATGATATTGTGTGTTTTGTGAAATAATTACTATTTCAGGGTTCCCACGTCCACGCCTTTTTTTAAGGACTCTTCCCCCAGAATAATCTTAAGATAAATTTATGCTTAAATGTACAAAGTACCTTTAAGAAGAAATTTATATTTAGATAATACTGATGGAAGAGTTCTTGAAAAAAATCGGGCTGTGGGAAACCTGGTAATTGAATTACTAGTAAAAGCAAAAACTATGTATAAGAAAAACCTGCTACATATAACTGTCATGTAAACATTAATTTTATATATTGACCTTTTTTTATTATCATTTATTTTATGTTTATTTTTTAACCTGGGTAAATTAGATAGAAATGTCAAAAACGAATGTAACTTTGTTTATTTTCTATCATTGAATATATTAAGCCTGTTTACAGAAGGTTATAACAGTTGTAGTAAATTATATTGACATTTCCTAAAATTTTGGATATGTCTATATATATTAATCAGTAACTTAATTTGCTATGTAAGAAAAGTGTCTATTAACTGCTATGCAGGCTTGAAAATTTTTATCATATGCTCTTCGTAAACTTATCATATATCACTAAAAATTAAATAATTATAAATAATTTCAAATTCATTTTAGTCGCGGATATCTAACTAAGCTACTTTAGTACGACGTTAATTAACCCAACCCTTTCCAATTAATTCATTTCAAGTATGTAACAAAATGTTTATTAATAATTCTTTATATTGATGTATAATATATATCAACAGTTCCTGTTGCATTACTTACACTTTTCACAGATGCTCTAAATGAACATATTTCTAGTTTCTTAAGGAATAAAAAAAAAAAAAAAAAAATGTATATCTTAACACATTGTTTGCGAGTTAGGCAGAATTAAGTACATTCTTTTCTTTTTCCCCTGACACTTCGATCTGTATAAATATACAGTTTACTGACAATATACAGGGTTATTAAAAACTAAACATTCTTTTTAAATGTAATTGTTGAAATTTCTCCAGCAAATTATATCATGTCCATAGAAATTGCACAGTAATCATAATTTCTTTCCTTTACTCTTATGACATACAGTTTATTGTTTTGGGATTCATCTTTTAGACGTTGATTTCTTGATGTATTTACGCAATTTCTGGTCCCCTTAATTCAAATATCAACTATTTAACGGTTGGTGATAGTGTCTATTATCATTATCACAAAAAATAATTTAAATTGCACAAGTTCAAAATTGATTTTTGAAATCCATACGGAATATAAAATAAAAAGTTGGATAAATATCAAATTGGCGGGCTTATTATTTATTTTATTTTTATTTTTTAACCTGGGGAAATTATACAGAAATGTCCAAAACGAATGTAACTTTGTTTATTTTCCATTATTGAATATATTAAGCCTATTTACAGAAGGTTATAAAAGTTGTAATAGATTATAAAAACTTTGGATATGTCCACATATATTAATCACTAACTTAATTTGCTATGTAAGAAAAGTGTCTATTAACTGCTATGCAACACTTATGATTTAAGAAAACTTAAAAACTCATATACTCTTCTCAAACTTATCATATATTACTAAAAATTTAATACTTATAAATAATTTTCAATACATTTTAGTCGCCGATATCTAACAAAGCTGCTTTAGTATTACGTTAATTAATCCAACCCGTTACAATAAATTCATTTCAAGTATGTAACGAAATGTTTATTGATAATTCTTTATATTGATATATAATTTATATCAATAAATCATGTTGCATTACTTAAACTTTCCACTGATGCTCTAAATAAACATATTTCTAGTTCTCTAAAGAATAAATTTTATATAAAAAAAAATAAAAAATTAAAAGAAATGTATATCTTAACATATTGTTTGCGAGTTACGCAGAATTAAGTACTTTCCTTTTTACCCTGACACATCAACCCGTATAAATATAGAGTTTACTGACAATATACAGGGTTACTAAAAACTAAGCAACTACATTCTTTTGAAATTGAATGCAATTGTTGAAATTTCTCCAGCAAATTATGTCATGTCGAAAAAATTGCACAGTAATTATAATCTCTTTCCTTACTCTTATGAAATACATTTTATTTATTTGAGATTCATCTTTTAGACTTTAATTTATTAATATGATTAAGCAATTCCAGATCCCTTTAATACAAATATCAAGTATTTAATGGTCGGTGGTCGTGTCTATTATTATTATTAGAAAAAAAAAATTAAAATTGCGGCAGTTCAAATTTGATTTTTTAAAACCATACGGGAATACAAAATAGAAAATTCGATAAAAATTGATAAATATCAAATTGTGGTTTGGGTAAAAGTCCTGTAAATGATTTCAAAGATATTTTTTGATTTAATATCAACCATAAAAGTTTTATTATGTTTGACAAAATATTGAAATGTAAGTTGAAGAACAGAAAGGTTTTCGGTAATCCCACTCACTCTTAAGTATAATATCATATATAAGCACTATATAAACATTATATATACATACCTGTTTATATATACATACTACATTATATATACATACCCCAGGTATGTATATATAATGTCATATAAACATTATATATACATATCTGACAACATTCTAATTAATATTCTGTAGTGTTGTCAGTACCATTCCTTTTTCCACATCACTTTATTTTTGGAATACTTTTCTTCAAATTTAATTACGATTAAATAAGAAGAAAAATACTCTAAAAAAAGACTGGTGTGGACAAAAAGTCTGGGACTACTGGATTACATTAATTTGAATGTTGGGAGGTATGCATTGCATATGTCACATGTAATTGTTTCTGTAACTCTGAGATTAGGAGAAAATAGTGTGAGAAATGTTAAAACATTAGATAATGAAACCAGATTAATCAAAACATTGCTATAAGAATCGCGAATAAGCATATATTCTAAATATTCTAAATTACAGGTGAGACGATAAAGAGGAGTTGCTTAAATTTTCTGCAACAAACATTATGTACTACTTTACAAACTTATACATAGTGGAATATATTTACTTTGCAGTTTGTTTAAACAACCCTATATATCGATCGGCAATTGTTAGAAAACGTGACACTTCCTGACATTTACATTACGCAATTAAAACATATCCATTTTTTTTTATTCACTTATTATTTTAAATGCGTTCCTAGAATGTGACGTGCATGTAAATATGTATCGTACTTCATTTCTATGTCTGATTTTGTGAAGCCGTTTTTCCGCATATATTTGCTATTAAAACCCTAAAACTGATAAATAAATATATTCAAAAGTATGTTTTTATATTTCTATGAAGAATATTTGCTCGCTGCGCTAGGTATTATATTTATATGAATTTAAAAAAAATCACTATTTTTAATATAAAGTTATAAATACAGGACTGCCTCAAGCGACTTTTTTTTTTTTTTTTTTTTTTTTTTTTCGCCTCAATAATTCGTAGCATAAAATTTATAATAAATGTTTGCCGGCAAACTGCACATTTACCTGCGTAAATGTACTATAAATTTTATTTTTTTGGAAGAAAGGGTACGAAAAGAAAGAAAAAAAAAAGTTGCCTGTTGCAGCCATGTAAAAAGAAACAAACAAAAATAAAATAAAATAAATCATTGTAGTCACTCAGAAATTTATTTTGAGGGTATTATGTAATTTTGGACTTTCAGGTTTCTCTGATCTATCATGCTGCCGATGGTTTTATTTTGCCGCTCATCCATTTCGGATAATTAGTGCTGTAGTAGGCGGTCATATATGTATATATATATATATATATATATATATATATTTGAGTACGGATCTTTTATCTTATACTCGTTTTGGATTTTAAGTTAATATCTTTTTAACTTATTAAAATGATTTACTTCATATGCTTAACTCGTAATTTAATAAGTTATTTTGCATAGTTTTATATTTGTAGTGTTTTTCTGCGTACAGCGGTGTTTGGGAAGATAGCCTGTTATACGTGCAATAGGATTTAAGCAATATGATAATTGCTTTTTAAAAAAAAAATCCTTTTATAATTAATACCATTTATTCATTCAGAAACTACTGAAAATTTTTATTTTTATAAAACTTTACATATCTCCAATATTCTTTCTTACTCGAGTTACTAAGGATTTAATTCATTGCATTTATTGTTAAAAAGCTATTCGCCTTTTTTGTGTATCAAAAACTTTAATTTTCTAACTTGCATTTTATCTTATATATGTTCAGTGTGATTATAGTATGCAAATATACTACTATAACGGGAAATTTTAAGAGTCTTCAAATGTTCTATATGAAATTTTTGGCTTTCGATACTAAATTAAATTGTATTTTACAAACTAAAGAATTTCTTCTAAACTTTTTGCGAACTATCATACTCAAAACAATCTGTATAAACTATTTAAATAAATTAATAGTTGTATAAATACATTTGAAATCAGATAGAGATTACGTATAGAACAACAAGAATTTTATTTTTATTTTACAAGACTCCATAGCTCTCGATATATTATTCGTTTCCGATACTTTATTTTGCATAAATGTACAAGATATTTAATGTATCATAAGGTATTGCATATTGACATTTAATTCTGTATTGGCGTGTATCTTGACATTTTACATACACTGTAAAAATTAACAGCATTTTTGAAGGCAGAATGGGCTGGCCAAAATGGGTGCTAGCACATTCTGCTATTAAAAAGAAATAATTTACAACAGAAACAATCTGTAAAATACTTTCCGCTGTAAATTACCCTGTTTACAGCAGAATGTGTTTGGGAAAATGGGTGCAGAGATGAAAGCGTTCCTCATTTTTGCCCCCAGTACTTTTCTACAAAAATTTATACCTTTATAAAATCACAAAAATAACTAAAAATATGATTTTTTTTTTTTTTTTTTTTTTTTTTTTTTAATACTGATGGCGGAAAACGCGCATCTCCTTCATCCCTGATGGTGTCTTCACATTCTGCTGTAAAAGCTACCGTTATTTTTACTTTCCGAACACTATAGTGAGGAAAGTATTGTAATCATGTCAAAAATCCGAATTCGAGATTTTGATGTTTCTATACGTTTTGAGGTCCCCTGAGTCCGTTTTCACTATTTTTACGATGATGTATGTATGTGTGTGTGTATGTGTGTATGTGTGTATGTGTGTATGTTTGTGAACACGCTAGCGTCTAAAGGCTTTGTTCGATTAACCTGAAAGTTGGTACGTATATTGTAAGTCACCATAGTACGAACCCTATAGATTTTGGTGAATCTAGCACTTATAGTTTTTTTACAGGGACACAAAGAAAAATTCTTTTTCATTATGGCCTATGGGACCAAAATCTTAAAAGTGCGATAGCATCTAAACGCCTTATTCAATTGAGCAAAAATTTTATACCCATATTATAGGTCACAGATACTCAATCTGTATAGATTTTGGAGAATCTAGCGCTTATAGTTTTTTTACAGGGACACAAAGAAAAATTCTTTATCATTAAGGCCAATGGGGCCAAATTTTTAAAAGTGTGATAGCGTCTAAACGCCTTATTAATCTGAGCAAAAAAATTGTACACATGTTATAGGTCGCATTTGCACCAACTGTATAGATTTTGGTGAATCTAGCACTACAGTTTTTTTACAGGGACACAAAGAAAAATTATTTATCATTATGGCCAATGAGACCAAATTTTTAAAAGTGCGATAGCATCTAAACGCCTTATTCAATTGAGCTGAAAATTTGTATGAATATTATAAATCACTGTTGCACTAACTATAAGCATTTTGGTGAATCTAGCATCTATAGATTTTTACAGGGACAAAACGAAAAATTCTTTATCATTATGATCTAAGGGCTCAAAGTTCAGTAGCGTTAAATAAAACCTCGTGTGATATATGGAGAAAAAAACACTCTATTATGGTTTTCTCTCTTTTGTTTGTTTAGCAATTCCTCTTTCTTTATTTTATCTACAAAACTGTTAGTTACTCAATGTTCGGAAAGTCGAGTGGAGTCACTCCAGATTTTTTACAGTGTATTCATTGTTTAAGCTACTAATGAAAGTTCTGATTTATATAATTCGTCAAAAATAAATGCATATTTAATATTTCTAATAGAAATAAAAGCATCAGTGATTCTCACAATCAATTATATCCCATCAGATTTAAATTAACATAAAATAAATCGGTCATAAATAAAAAATACTATAAAACGTATGTATGTATAAATGTTTGTATGTTTCTATGAAATGAAATGTACGCGCATAATTTTAAATCTTGTCGGAATAATTAGGCCACTCACAAAGCATGAAAGCAGCAAATCTTTGATATTTTTTAGTGTATGCTTAAAATGCATTTTTCATTTGTTACTATACAAACTATGTAATATTTCTCTAACGTGGACCAGTTTCAATTATTTTTTGTCGAAACGATACGATACGCGAGGATAAAAAAATAATATTTATACATGAATAATATTTAAGCACGCGGACTTAGCTCAATGGACTAATAAAAAAGAATGACGGCATTTGTCTGATGAGATTATTTTACGAAAAAAAAATGGAATTTTACGAAAAAATATTTTTAACAGTTGTCTCTTCAGAATCTTTGCAAGCTTCATTTTAAGCCTAGCAATATTTTAAATATATATACAGAATATGAACTTTTGTGTCATAAATTGACTAAAAAACACAATCATAAAAAATATAATCAAAATAGGAATTATTTTACTTCATTTTATTTATTTATTTAAAAATAAAAAAAATAATAATAATACAAAATTTATAAAAAGTCATTGCCAACATGATGACAAAAATTTAAAAAGCGTCGTGGGAGTTCTATATTAAAATTGTACTACCTGTGGAAGTATGAAAATTGGGTCGTGGACCATGAATTTTATGTGAAAACCTTTCTTTGAATGATTTTCATTTCACTATTGCACAATATTAATTTGGTTTTATCAATAAATTGGATTCTGGTAAATTGAAATTCTAATTAGTAGGTGAAATTGGTATAACATTTATGAGTTTCAAATTTTAAAGGTAAGAAAGAAAAGAAATAAAATGCGAATATTTCGCACGGTTTGCTAGTAAATAAATTCAGTAATAAGTCAATTGTTTATTTTCTGACATAATTAAAATATTCGCAGTACAAACTCTATTCATTTTTTTTAAGTATGGTATTCCGGTATACTGTATTTATAGAAATATATATATATATTTATACACGACACTTGACCAATACATACATATATATATATATATATATATATATATATTTACTCCCAAAGATTTCAATCATAATGCTAGATCCTATCATTTATCAAATCTAAAAGGTATAAATGTATTGTTGATAAATGTCTTTGAAACTAGCAAAATCATAACCCAGCATTGAATAAAATAAAATTACTTTTGAGATCTTCCGAGTCTTAAGGGCAACGCACCAAGTTATCGATCCAAGAATAAAATGAAACAGTTTACAAAGGTTGGACAGACAAAAAGGAACTTTGGCAGACGATGCTATCGACACTTATCATTATGTTTCTTATCTAAAAGGATTTCATTCATCTTTTAAAAACGTTTCAATGAAAGAAAGAATTCTTTCTTTTTTCCGAAAATCAGTTTTTATTCTCATTATGGTTTGTTGAATGATTTTCCGATTTTTCAATTCTTTTGGTTTTCATTTCAAAATGAAAATGTATTTAATTCTTTCTTGGAAATATGATATTAAAATGCATTATATTAAATGAACTATTACTTCAGATATATATGTATATATATATATATATATTTTTTTTCTTTTCTTTGAGTATTAGTTTTCTTTTTTTACGATATACATTATATAATAAAAATTTTCATCGCATTTGTATACTTCGTAATGTAAACTATCTAGATAACTTTTATACAATTAAATACAAAAAAACAAAAAAAACAAAAAAAAAACCATGAGTTAGAAATTCACCTATAATTTTTAAATGACAATAGTGCCAAAGATTTAACATCAAAGAGAAATATCGTTTGCCTATCGAGCTATCCACTCATGCCTGGCCTTATCGAAAATTAAAATGGCTGACTGAAAAATTTATTTATGTTCATATGTATTTATTTATTTATTATATATATATATATATATATCGGGCCCCCATCTTTTTCAAAATGGAATAAAGGAAATCCCCTATGGAGGACTGTGTTTCATACAATTAATTTGTTTACAGCGAGAAAAGTATATATACACGTTAATACATTACACATTAGACTTAATATTTCTTCTACATTTATCTATTCACTTGCACACTTTAGCTGGTGTTTATTGAACAAATTTTATTATGAGCATTTAATTGTTATCACTATCCACTTTTAATTGTATTATCATAAGCTTGTTTTACACCTAATTTTGTAATGAAAGTTATTTGATCTTTAAAGATTTTACAGTTTTTTATACAAATTCCTACTTTCCTTTTATATGCATACATACACACATGCACACACATACAAATACATATATATATGTATATATATATACATTATTTTTATTAGTTACATAGTACATACATTGCATTATTATTAGTACATAGTATTTTTATTTATTATCTATTAATTTAATGTTAACTCATACACACATATATATACAAACACAAATATTATATATAGATACACAGGGTGAGTTTGACATAATCTGCCAAACGAAAGGAGGTGATAGAACAGCCCATGGGGAGCATAAAACACCATGGAAACCCTGTCCTATCTCTAACCGTATCCTAGTTATGGTAGATAGAAGAAAAATCTGTTTTTTTTTTCATCCCGTCTGGAAAAAACCAAATTTGTGAGCTTTCTGAAAAACTTACACGCAAAATAAGAACATATTTGGAAAGAGCAGAAAAATTCCTATCGGGTGACAACATTTACATCAGGATACCTTAATTTAACGGCGAGCTACAAGCGCTAAAACATTGGCGAGGTTTAAAATCGAGTTGTCGCCGAATTCTTTAACCGGTAATTCTGCAAACACCGTTCCAGCTACAATCGGCCAAATTTACCAAATATTTCTCCATTCCACAAGCTTTAGAATGAGCCTACAATAAACCATATCGGTGTTCTAGTTCAGGATAAATTTAGCCTTTTGTTTGAGATGCATTCATCACTGAACTCGACATTCGTCGAGAAGGAGACTCAGGGGTGACATGGTCGTTCCTAATTTCATGTCCGCCTTCAGCCCGCTGTTTTGGCAGATGCAAAAAAGAAAGTTTTAAAGACAAATAAGAAAAGTAGCAGTTGTATTAAGTTTACAAATACAATGGAATGGAAACAAAAGAAGTATGACGTTTCTCACGTCTTTCACAAAAGAATATGCAAAAGAAAAAAAAAAAAAAAAAGACGTATCTCACGTTTATGATTAAAGCGCACATGTATTCGAAAGGATGTGTGAAATTTAGTGCCGCTGCTGAAATTGGTCACCCCCACACCTGATACATTCCTTTACCCGCTTACGAACGGAAACCACAGTAGCTCTTAGCGAAAGCTCATCCCTCAGTTTTATTATTGCCCCATCAACCCGGCTGTTTAAATCTTACACACTGGCAACTTCTGTGCGGTAAACTTCTTGCTTCAGAAAACCCCAAACACACAGAAGTCCAATGGAGTGAGATCTGGCGATCTAGGTGGCCAAGGAATTGGTCCATTACGACCAATCCATCGCGGATACTGTTGATTCAAGAAGTCCCGAACGGCACTGGAAGAATGTGCAGGGGCCCCATTGTATTGGAAAATGATTTCCGCTCGTTCGGGTACAGGAATGACATCAAGTAAACCTGGAAGATGGTGTTCCAGAAACTCCAAATATGTATTGCTTGTCAGATGGCCTCGGAACATATGTGGAACTACCAAGCGATCGCCAACCACTCCAAGCCAAACATTTAAGCTGAATCGCGTCTGGAACGATGAGTTTTGTGTTACAAATGGGTTTTGTTGAGCGTAATGATGCCAGCTATGTAAATTTAACATGCCATCCCGAGTGAAAAGTGACTCATCTGTTCACAGTATCGTTCTAAGGAAATGGTGCTCATCAATACAGCCAGCGGCAGAATGCTACCCGCTTTTGGATATCTGAGCGGCGTAATTCGTGTACCGGTGTGAAGTGGTATGGATGATACTGGTTTTTGCGCAAAACATTCGTCACTTTACTTTATGAGATTTCATCTTCTCTCGCAAGTATGCGTGAACTCATATTTGGATTCCCCCCTCCCCTCGGTCGAGTAGAGGCGACCATGACCCCTTTCGTACACCCTACCGAACGACCCACTCTCACTAAGCCTTCGATGAATTGCGGCAAATATAGCACGGTTGGGCGCACGACGATGTGGATAACGTAGAAGGTACTCTTCTTCGGCTCTCCGAGAGTTACCGCCGCAAAATCCATACACAAAATGCATATCCGCGTACTCTTCATTTATAAAACTAGGCATATCGGTATACAGGTTGGAAAGTATGACAATTTGAAAGTATGATCCCTGTGATGACTTCAATTGAAAATAAAATTCAGAAGGGTAAAGGAAAAGGGATAAAATTTCGATATTAATTTACAAAAGTAGAAGAAAAAAAGTGCTAAGGAATAAGAACCAACTTGGTTAATTCGTACCAATGCAAGAAAACATACTAAGTATGAACTAAGAGAGAGCAAGTAGACGTGAGAGCTGCGTGAAAAGAATTGGCCGAGCTCAGGCAATGTCCAAAAAATGCTAAAGCAATAAGCAGCGTAAAACGTAAAAGAAGCTGATGAGCTAATGAGCTGTTATAGATTGACTCGCCTTTTGTACCCGCGAGTGCAATGCGCGCGCAGGAAAGTTGGAATACATCTATATATCACTAAGAGTCCATATGCAGATAGTCACGAATTTGCATACGTTCCATTTACTCACTATCGTTTCATTTGCCGAATTTCGACGAACGCCGTTTTCAGTGATGTATTTCAAACAGAAGGCTAAATTTCTCCTGATCTAGAACACCGATATGGTTTATTGTGGGCTCATTCTAAAGCTTGTGGAATGGAGAAGTTTTTGGTAAATTTGACCGATTGTAGCTTGAACGGTGTTTGCAGAATTACCGGTTAAAGAATTCGGCGACAACTCGATTTTAAACCTCGCCAATATTTTAGCGTTTGTAGCTCGCCGTCAAATTAAGGTATCCTGATGTAAATGGTGTCACCTCACCCGATAGGATTTTTTCTGCACTTTCCAAATATCTTCTTATTTTGCGTGTAAGTCTTTCAGAAAGCTCACAAATTAGGTTTTTTTCAGACGGGATGAAAAAAAAAAACAGATTTTTCTTCCATCTTTCATAACTAGGATACGGTTAGAGATAGGACAGGATTTCCATGGTGTTTTATGCTCCCCATGGGCTGTTCTATCACCTCCTTTCGTTTGGCAGATTATGTCAAACTCACCCTGTATATTAGGTCGTTGCAAAAGTTCGTGCGGTTTTATTGCTTCATTTCATAAAAATACATCAAATCAAATGACAATTTTTAATCAAAATACTCTCCATTACTTTCTACAACCTTTGCCCATTTTTCGGGTAACAAATGTATACCACGGCGATAGAAGCTCTCGTTTTTGGAGGCAATAAAATGATCCTCTTCCGCACGAAATTTTGCAACGACCTAATATATAGCATAAAAAATCTGCCATAACAATATAGATATATATAGTCATGATAGGTTTTTTTTTTTTTTTACGCCAAATCTGTAAAAGTATCATCATTTGCATTATGGCTATCTTTTTTTTTTTTCTTTTTTTTCTTACAGAAAAACTTTGCATTCTTTTACTTTGCATGCTTGTAATACTTCACACAAGACGCAATTTTGTTGATCTTATCTCTTTTCACTTGCAAATTTTTCTTTTGTTGCTTTTTTTTTTGGTTGTTGTTGTCAGGCAGTAATATGCATATTTTAAGGATTCCTTTTAATTAATAGCCTGTAGATTTAAATCTGCACAAAACTGATGATATTAATATTTTATAACATAATTATTTAGTACAACATTAAAAAAAAAAAAAAAAAAAAAAAACTAATACGCAATGCCAATGTGATAGAAAGATTGCAATTCTTTACATTTAGCTGTGAAGTTTTATTATTGTGCAATATTGATACGAGAATTATTATAACATAATAACTTATTACAACACAAAAAGAAGAAAAAAAAATAATGAGCCATATTAACGCGATAGAAAGATTGCAATTCTTTACATTTAGCTGTTAAGTATTATTATTATCAATATTGATACGAGATTGTACTGTATTTTAAATTATACATATCTCTCTCTCTCTATATATATATATATATATATATATGTGTGTGTATATATGTATATGTGTATATTATATAATTGAATCAATTTAGGAAATCTTGTTGCTTTGTTTGGCGTGTGTATGTCTCTTTGGTGAATTGTTTGACTAACTATTCTTCGTTCGCATTCTTTGCTTCTATTATCAAAAGGATTATATATATACATACATATATATATATATATATATATAATGCAAAAATGCAGTTATCTATTTCCAATTTATTCCATTTTTGTTTGATTTGGCGGTCTTTGTTTTTGATCATATATATATATATTTTTTTTTTTTTTTTTGAATACTGATAATATTTAATAATCCTTAAATTTCAACTGTCTGATTATCATTATATATATATATATATATATATATATATATGTGTGTGTGTGTGTGTGTGTGTGTTGATGTATAAATGAGAGAGTACTACACAACATTAAGAATTAAGTTGATTGGATGTTTTTTCATTAATGTGACAAAAATAAATATATAAATAAAAGATAAATAAAATAGCAGAAATTAGAAAACTTTCTGATATGGCTGAACAGAATTCCTACAATCCTAACTATAGTAAACGTGTCTAAAACCGATATTTGAGCTGTACAGTCGATAACAAAAGTCTCCAAACACTAGGAAAAAAAAGTATACTTAATACAGTTTTGTTCAATATATCCTTGTCGAATCCTGTTCTTAGTCAGTCTAAAAACACGATTAGACAAGGATTTATTTAACCAAGCTGTATTATGTGTACTTTTTTTATAGGAATTTTTGCTAGTGTTCGGAGACGTTTGTTACCGACTGTACGAATGAAGCATTTTTGTATAAAAATGAAAGGAATGAATTGGAGCTATATTAAATCGAAGTTTGAATGATAGTGCTAAAAATAACGCTTTACTAATAAATATTAATAAACATATCTTAAGAAACTAAATCATTTAACTGAAACTAGCTAAATAAAAATATTAAAAAATAAATATATTTTATTGCATAAAAAATAATAATGTATTATATTTCAGTTTCCTGTACATGCAAAGGCTTCAAAAATTAAAGATGTTTTGACAGATTTTTAATTTTAATTTTAAATTTTAATTTTTTACTCTTTTTAATATAAATATGTCAGCTAAATTATACTGACTCACTACTTCTTAAACCATAGTGGGCCTCCACAGTACAACCAAAAACGATTTATAGTGGCTACGGAACTAAGAAAATACAGTCGTTTTCTCCTCGCTCGTCCATAATTAATTCGTTGCTGGCTGCCGGAAGTTGTGACGCTTTATTTAAAATACAGCAGAGGCTTGATGCCAATGGCCACAAGTTAGTTTGGCCAGAATGTTTACAGCTTGTGGACGCAAGTCTTGTGTTTGTTGGGTAATGAATCAAAAAGTACTTACAATTTTCTCTTCTCTTACGAATGCACTCTATCGGGCCAATGTAGCTAGAAAAAAGGAAGTACGGTAGACAAATTTCCATAACAAACGTCTTTAAAATATTTCTAATCATACTCTAAAGTTTAATTATGTACTCTCTTTAATAAATGCAATGAATCTGGTTTAAAAAATGATTTATAAGGGTTTGTTTGACTAAAAAAATACCATTGGAAATAAATTACCATTGAGCACTTTTCCATGCAGATAATAATGCAGCTTCATTATTGACTTCATATGGATTCAATAAAAACATTTTTATTAGCATAGATTTATAAGAATATTTTGTTTATATTGTTTAAAAACACCCAGGTAAAAGGTTAAATGAGGGTATGATTTCTTTTGTTATTATTAATAATATATTTATTATTAATATATATATATATATATATATATATATATATATATTGGTACCATTCGAGTTCATGCAGACACAAATAATTTTTTATCCATTTAAAATCCTTTTAAAAATTGAAAATAATTAAAGGAAAATGATTATAACAAATATTTTTTTAATTATTATTACTATTTTTATAAAGTTTTTTTTTTTTTTTTTTTTTTTTTTTTTAATCGAAACATTGCACAAATCGCATAAAAATTTACTTTTTTTAATACCGTTCAAATTATTACTTTGAGTGTTAGTAATTGAAATGCATGCTATTAATAATTTCAATCAGTCAAAATTAATGATTTACAAATTGATTTAAATAACACGGAATACCATGCATTTGAAATTAATTCCATTAAATTTTGACAAACATAATTAATATTAAATTGAATTGCGTTACAGAACGATTAAATTCCCTTTCAAAAACGAGTATTGGATTAACAAGTTATGCATTACATATAAGTTTAATTATATAATAAAGATGAGGTTAAATTTAAACGTAATTTATTGTGGTATTAACTTAATTACGCATTACATTTTTTTTAATCCCGTAATGTAATAATTTATCAATGAATATATGTTTAAATAGGATATAGGTATTACTAGAAAAATTATTTCCTTTTCCACATGTTTTTTTTTTTTCCAAAACTGAATCGATAAAAGAAATTTTATTTTATCATGAACAGAAATCGCTCGTGGAAATATCATTTCCAGTATAAATAATTATAAATCAATCGTTTCATTTGAAAAATTACAAAATTCACTGACAAACACGTTTTGCATTTAATTTTAGCTAGAGAAAAAAAGAAATAATATGGTGTGTCACTCACACGACATTCTCTTACCCTGAATTTCAATACTGTAAGGACAGACTTTAGGTTAAGGCGTAAAACCAATGAGGTAAGATTATATAGTTCAATCTGGTTTAAAGATAATATAAAATAGGTTTACGGAAAATTTTATTTGATATATAATTCTGTGGGGGGGGAGGGGGGGCGCTCCCCTTAATGCCCCGTTCAATTATACTAATTATATTTATTTCTAACAAAAATAAAATTCAAGGCTTTTATTAATTTGCTTTGAAACGTGCCGACATTCATCAACTTTACAAGTAGCCACGATATACCAACTTCAAAATACCAAATTTAAATTTTCTGCAAATATTTGTTTTATAATCATTCATTAAAACGTTTAATTGATTGTAATAAGGAAAATATTTGTTATTGATTTCAATTAAAAATTTAGGAAAGAAATTATGATTCCGAATTTCTGTAGATTAGGAAAATAATAAGCATTTTTCATATACTTTATCAAATCTTGGGTGTGGGGATGAATGTTTGCCAAAATTTCAAGTAAAATTGATTGAAACATTCTCTATTCATTATAAGTATGTGAAATTCATAGTTGAACTTTGAGACATGCACCTCTCAGAAATATATATATAATCATTTAATCATCTTAAATCAGGTTTTTACTCTTAATGGTTCATTTAATAATAAATTGATGACCAAGTATCTCAAAATTTAAAAGTACACAAATTAAAATCACAAAACGTGAAAAAAAAAAAAAAAAAAAAGTTAATAATAATCAAACATAAAGGTATTACTTTAAAACGTGTACAGAATGTTGATTAATTGTTTTTTATTCAAATTTATTACAAGATATATATACTGGTTGCAATAACAGTTAAATTTTAGGCAAAAATAACTCTGCTATGCAATAAAATAGGCCACAATACCATTCGTGCAAAATATTATGTAAAATAACCTCCTGAATTCGAATATGACGCCCATTTTGCCCACTCACAATTTTTCTAAGACGCCATCTTTTTTACTTTCTCTTACCCATGAGGTAGAGAAAGTGTTATTTTTTGGTCGAATTTCAGAAATTGAATTTTTGTTATATTTACACGTTTTGAGGTCTCTTGAATCCAAAAATCATGTTTCTAGCGGTTGGTCTCTGTGTGTGTGTGTGTGTCTGTCTGTTATCAGCACATCTCAAAAACAAATTATAGCAGAAACTCCGAACTTAATATTCTAAATGTGTATTATATAGAGATGCTACCCTAAATTTTTCGTTGAGAAGAAGCAAATGGTTCGTGTACAGGGACACCCAAGATAATTGAAATACATTACGTCTATGGGGGGGGGGGGAATTGAAGTAAGTAGAGTTTAACATCTATACTGTGCAGTAAACCAAATGAAACGAATATATATTTTTATATGCGTAAAAACGTATTTCATGTTGAATATGGTATGGAAATTTATCATTGTACGTTTGCAGGGCTACACAAAAGAAGTAGATTATAGTGCGACAATGCTTGAAAATTAAAGAAAGAGTATTTCAGGTTGTGCCATGTGTTATTAATATAGGATTATATTTATATGCACCATGTGGTGCGTACATAACTTTCAGAACATATACAGGCCTGCCAATATTTAAGTCATAACAATCTTTTTTATTGTTAGTGAAAGAGCCTTACTATAATATTTTACCATGTTCAGGAAAGCTGCTCAGGAATTGAAATTAATTCCTAATAACCATATGGTAAATAATGTAGTTTTTTAATTAAATAAATGTCATTTTTTTTTGTATATTTACACGTTTTGTGGCTTCCTGAATAACGAGGTCAATTTTTTAACGTTTGGTCTTTGTCTGTGTCTGTGTCTGTTAGAGTAAATTAAAAACAAATAATTTCAGACGATTGAAATTTTGTATTTTGAAATTAATACGTTTGTTACTAGGAAAGTTTGATCAAGTTTGGCATGTTTATAGGAATGTTTCGTGTGAAAGTTGTCTTGATAATTTCAAATTAACTTTTGAAGTTAATAACAGATTTGAAATCTCTATAAATGTAGGTTCAATAATGAAATGGGGGGTTGAGGGGGGCGGTATCCCCCTCACACAGAATTATTTGTCAAATAAACCTGTTCGGAAGCCTAATTAAATTTTTTGTAACATAAGTAACACATACTCGTTAACCTTCAATCTGTATTTATAGTAATTAATTTCAGGGTAAGAGAAAGTCGCCTGAGTGACACACCATATTATTTTACCACTGTTCGGTAATGTTATGGCTATGAATTTGATTTGGAGAGGAGAGAGGGTTATTTTAACTGCTAAATATCTTCTGAGGGGCTACTGAGGTGAAAAAGTTCTAAAACATGAACATTTGTAGCAAGGGGGGAATTTAGGGGGGCATTCGCCAAATAAAACAGAAATTACATTTATAATATTTTATTAATGTATTATTATTACACTTTTTTTTTTTCGTTTTTGAGAATTAAAATAATCCTATTCTACCCTCCAAATCAAATTCATGGCTATAAATTTAGAAAAATTGATAAACATTAATAGTTGGGTTAAGCGTCCCGCAAAAACGTTGGGTGATTGGGCAAAATAGGGATAATTTTTGGATTCAGGAGGTCATTTTACATAAGATTAAACAAGAATGGTATTAGGGCTCGAATATATATATATATATATATATTTCTTTTCATTTGCAGCGCATTGTAATTAATATTTTTCAACCTTGCTTTCTTTTTTTTTCCTCTCTCTATGTTTTATGAGTTTCAAAATTAATTTACAAAAACATTTTTTTCTGATCACAATCTTAAGTTACTGGTCTTTTTAATCATTTAATTTTTTTCGCTTGTATATTAAAAAATAGCGAATAATTAAATCCATTTAAAATATTTTTAGCTTCCTTTGTTTGTTCTCTAAACTAATTGAATTTGGAAAAAAAAAATTATACTGTAGTCATAGCGTTATTTATCTAAGTAAAAAAGTTTGGCTTCGCCAGAATACAATAACATATATTTCTTTGAAGTGGTTCATTATAAGAAAGAAATATGACTCTTGTCAAAGGAACGCAAAAATGAGTTTTAAAAATTACTTATAACATATTTATTCAAAGGCTTAATTTTTATTTTGCCAATATCAATGATTCTAATAAAAAATATAATTAAATAGTGAAGATTTTTTTTTTTTTTTTTTTTTTTTTTTTTTAATGAAACTAGTTGGTCTTTCTTGATGATATTTTTAAAAGCTCAGATGAAAAGAGAGAAAATTAAGACATTTTAAAAGAAAGTTATTTTTAAACAAAAATTTCTTTTGCTTTATATATATATATTTGAAATTGAACAAAACAAATTGCCATTAATTTTGCATATGTTATCAATAAATCATCATAATAAGTATCATTTATTATATTAACCCTTTAATCTTTAACAGTTTTTTTAACATATATGTTTAATTACAGAGAAATTGGATACAATGCACAGCACAAATATGAAAATTTGATACGGTATACGCAGATATTTATTAACCTTATTCTCTAGAAAGAAAAGAAAACATATTTCAAAATTTAGTCACAGCAGTTATTTTCTTTGATTATGTAAAATGGAAAAAATAGGTTGAAATGCTTAAAGGGCTATAAAGATCGTTTAAAATATATTTTTGTACTATACATATATGTAAGTATAATCGGAATTTTTTATTATCAATCTAAAGAGAACATTCATCTAAAAAAATATTCCAATAAAGAATCATTTACTCATACAAAAAAATAATTTAAAAAAAATATGGAGAAAATTTATTGTATATATATTATTAATATAACATCATAAAATATAACATATCCTTATTTCGAATTAAAGAACATTTAAAATATATTTTTGTTTCATGTATATATATAAAATTTTGAAAATCGCGGACTTCAGAGTTAGATTATAAAGAACAATTGTTTTGCTGGTAATC
>OZ005653.1:50770270-50930270 GCA_963930645.1 Salticus scenicus
CATTATTAATTTTTGTCTGGTTATTAAGGAAAACATTTTAAATTAATATTTCTTATAAGCAAGAAAAATTTCTCTAAAACATTTTATTTAAATTATTTTCAGAAAAATTCTAAAACCTTAACAACAAACATGAAGAAAAAGTCTATGAGTTAAATGGATTCGTGCATCATTAAAACTGCAAGGTCTAGCCTCATTAAATATGCACCACTTTAATCCCATAGTCAATAGCTTAGCAGATTTAAATAAGGTTTTTGTTAAAAAAGGTACATTTGCTTTAAATAGTCAAGTTATATCATTTGGAATTTTAATTTTAAAAATAACTTAATAAAACATTTTTTTTAATATGCATTTCTATACTGAAAATTTAATATAATTCATCATAATTAATATGAATTAAATGTGGAAATAAACATCAACTGCGAAATCAAATAAGTGTGGCAATACAAACATCATTCAAAGAAAATCTCAAAAGGTTTCTTTCGACAAGCCCGGTTACTCGCTAAATGTGATGGAATTTCCTTTTAATCATGTCTTATTGAATATTTGTACTTAAACTTTTTTCAAATACTGCCCAATATTTTTGTGAAATTTAGCAATTTGTACATTGAAAGCATGTCTATATGAACACTAAAATTTTATACTTCACAAATCCCTGAAAGAAACAAACTCAAAACAAATAAATACACTCCTTCTCATATTTATAAGGACACTTTATGTTTTGAAATAACAAATGTAAAAATAATTGTGAACAAGATTATACTAAGTGCACTTAATATATCTAGCATTCTAACCACCAAAACTGAAATAATTTTTTAAATATGAAACAAAATTAATAAAAAATAATGCAAAATATTTTTTTCTCCACGTTTTTCGATGTTTATAATTGTAGGGACAATCAAGATTTTTTCGTTTTATTTAATTTACTAGCGGATAAATTACAGTTAACATGCGAATATGTTAACTACTGGACTAGATTAATTTATATATAAGCCTTCAATTTTTCTTGGACGGACATCACTGATAATTCCTCGAAAAAAAAGAACGTTCATGTAGTGAAGTATGATAAACCTCTTTTTTAAGTGATAGGATAATTTCAATCCGCCGTATTTCTAATGCAATTCGAAGGTCTAAAATTGCTGAAGGAAATGTGATAAAACGTTGAACTGCTGGTTCGATAGGAGAGAGATCTGATGTAAAGTCAGAGTTGTTTTACTGAGATCGAAGACTCATGATTCCTCTTATTGTTCTACTCAAAATAACTGCTGCTGAATTTGCTCGTAATTTTTAACGAAAGGTTGGAGTCCCCATTTATGCATGTTTAAAATAATTAATAATATGTTAAAATGAATAAAAAACTTGTAATAATCAATAACCATTTAATGGGGGAAAGAATGTCTGCGTTAAAGTTGAATAAAGACAATATGAAATGGTAAAATGTTGCATTTTCGGATGAAAAACATTTTACTCTTGATTAACCAAATGGTTTAAAGAGTTAATGTCATGATCTGAAACTAGCGAAAGGCAGAGCAGATTTTTTTTAAAGACAGATATGAATCGGGCATTTTAAAGGTGGGTCTATGGTGCTCTGGGGAGCTGTTTCTATTGAAGGCAGAATGAATTTAATAATTTTTTCTATTATTATGAACATCAAGAGAATTTCCGCAAATTTTAAACGTGGAATTCTCAGATTTTTGTGGGATTTTAGAGAGGAGTGGGAATGGTTTGCTTGGTGTCGTGTCCATGGGGAGAACTATAGAAAACCATGAGTGTGCAAAACACAGCCGGCCAACTCCTTGATGTTATCGGAGTACAGACTCTCGATGTCAAAGGGGGAGAATTCTCAAGCTGAGCCAGGGATCTTAAAATGGCTGGGCAGTCAAAAATATGTTTTGGTGTTAGTGGAACATCATCACAGTTGCTGCAGAGACGGAAAGTTCTATTGCCATCTCTCAGGATCTTCATCCCTCGATAATGACCAGTTCTAAGGCGGGTGATAGTTTTGGTAAGGTCTTTGTTAGCGTTTATTTCACAGATCTGCGAGTCTTTTTTAATGGTGTTTTCTCTCAATCGGAACCTTGCCATCGCATTAACATCGTCAAGAGTGACCTTGGCGATGTTTTCATTATTGAGATTTCTCCCTTTCTTGGCAAGTTGATCTGCCACTTCGTTTCCAGGGATGCCGACATGCGCGGGGATCCACTGTAGAATACATATCTTGTGTAGTTTGTCAATTTCTTCCAACTGGTGTTGGATATTGTGGGTTAGCCTTGATTGACCTTTATTTAATGCTTCTAAAGCAGCTTTGGAGTCACAAAAGATGACTATCCCGTTGGCTTTGTCAGTGTTGTTGAGTAAGATGTATTCAATTAGTGGGGATAATATATATATATATATACATTTTTTTTCAACAAGACTTACATTTTTGCTCTACTTCTAGAGCAATAGGAAATCGTTTGAAGAAATAAACTTCTGTATTATTGCCTTTCCCGTGGCCTAAAAGTTGAAAAACCTTAACTTATCATATTAGATAAGTGCATACAAGTGGAAAGCAATTTTAAATAGTTAAAATCCATTCAGAACATCAACTATGCTGTATGAAATGGTATTGAAACTAAATGTTAATATATATATATATATATATATATATATATATATATATATACCAGAGAGAATGTCTGACTGTTTCACCCTAAAAAGAGACCCCATAAAATATTAATTTAAAGAATAACTGAAAAAAAATACAGAGATTCGAGCTGTCCTTTTAATTGTGAACACCTGAAAAATCACTTTTTTATTTTATTTATTTATTTATTTTATTTATTTATTTTTTATTTTTTTTTTTTTTTGACCGTATTTAAAGTTTTTTAAGATAAAAAAAAAAGATAAAACTTTTTAAATATTGTCTATTAATGTAATTCAAATTTCAATATTGAAAAGCTGTAGTAGCAATAATACAAAAAAAAAAAAAACTTAATCAAAACAACGTATAATGTACAAACTGCAGCAGTCGTATGATTCGTTTAAAATTTGTTTAAATCAGTTTTTTGCCAAAATTGCAGCTTAAAATTGTAGATAAGCCTTTCTTTTCTTTTCTTTCTTTTTATTTTTTTTACTGTAGCTTTGTAAATGTTAATTATTATAGAAATCTTTAAAATAATAACAATAATAATAATAAGAAGAAGATTTTATTACCTTGCCCATCAGCAGACGAACGGTTCAGATCTCGTAGCTGATAAACTAGAAGTGCCAGGTATGAACCCGAAAATAACGCTGTAATTCGTCGAAGAAAATACATGCAATATATAATAATAAATAAAAGTAATGAATATAAACTAAAGATTGCAAAAATTCTTTTCGAACATTGGTGATATATTTTAGTCTCAGTTTGGGCATAATTTCTTTTTAACACTTTACTACAACTCTAAAAAGTGTTAATTACTTCGGTTTGTTTGTCTGTCCGCGCTCTAACTCCCGTAAATATCCACGGAACTCATTGAAAATTTATTCAAAGTTATTATGGGATGTTCCCTATAGGAATGGAGTAAATACGACCATTCGTTTGTACATAGGGACAACCAAAATATTTCAAAACGTTGCGTTCTGTGTGAGGTATTTCAACAAACCATATTTTAATATCTTTATTTTGACAAATTACAGTAAAATTGATATTTATTATTCATTTGCTAAAAAAATGTCTTCTATAGAATATAATATGATTAGAATTAAGATTTGCCGGGCCACGCCAAATATTTAAATGCATTAAGGTCTGTAACTGAAAATTGGTGCAATTGCATTTTCGTTTCTATTAAGCATTTTAGCACTTTCACATATTGTTTAAGAGTGATTATTAATTGAATTAGTCTATCTGTCTATCTTTCTGCTCATCTGTCTATTTGTCTTCCAGACTGAATTATTGTGAATTTAATTAGTCTGTCTGTTTGTTTTTCTGTCACCCTGTCTTTCCGTTATGTGCATTCAAAGTTAAACGATGCATCGTGAAAGTACATTTGGAAATTGTTTATAATCTATAAGGACCGCATGATTTTTTGTTCATGTTTATTTGTGCAACAGTTCTCGATAAATTGTAAAACTTTCTTACTTGAATAATCAACTATTAAAATATAATAATTTATTTAACAAAAACCTGAATACGAATATATTTTATAGTGATTGATAATTGGCAGAAATGTTCTTTGATGAATTAATATTTAACCCCTTCCCTGTCGGCGTCGCATGTCATGCAATGAAGAGAAAAATTGAATTGTTAAAAGTGAATTCGTCGCTACTTATATACGTCTCAATGTAGTCCCCGATTATTTTTTGTATTTCTGAATATTTCTACGAGATGGCGTAACTTGACCCACTTTCTTCACGTTTTCGCTGCGACATTATTGAATATATTGAATATTATTATTGAATATTATATACAACTATTGAATATTTTTGATACTCATTATCAAGAGTTTGTTTGAAAAAGTAAGCAATAAAATAATCAGCAATAAATGGTTTCAGTGTGGTGTTTACAATCTGATGGTCAAGAAAGATTGTAAAGCTGTCTTCATTGCAAGGTCACTTTACAAAACATTTTTTACATATAATTAATAATTCTTTTTATGCAGATATTTATCTAAAATGCCTAAAAGCAATAGATTTGGTAAGTATAATAACAAAAAGAGTGTTTTGTATTAATTTAAAATCTGGGTGCATTACAGGAAAAACTGGAAGTCAGCGAACGGGGTATCACATGTATTACAACCACTAGGACAAGCAAAAACTGCTTACTGACAAAAATATTTTGCATTTTCGCATTATGAATAGATCATATATTATTTTTCAGCAATAAATAAATAAATAAATAATGCTTGTTTTGGGTCGGAAATAAAAAAAAAAAAAAAATCCGACAGGGAAGGGGTTAAAAAGCATAATTGTAGTGTTATAATTGAACTTGTAATGTTATAATTGTAGTCAAATTTAAATCTAAATGTACATTTCATTTTTAGAAGACTGCTATTTTTTAAGTAATTAAGTTGTTCAAAGCATATTCTGATACATTTTCCTTACCGAATGTACGAAATATAAGAAAACTTTGATACACAGAATAATTTGAAAAGAAAAAGAAAGAAATAGAAAAATTTATTTCATTCTAAAAATCTGAAATGTAATGTAAAATGAGAACATTGTGAAAATATTCGTCAAACTTAAAGTCCTTTCTACTGCCGATTAACAAATATAATATTTATCAGATATTGGTAGAAATAAATAAATACCACATGGGAAAAATATCATGCAATATTCCTATATATTTATATATTATATTTTAAAATACATTTATTTATATATAAATCAGAAAAAATAAAAGAGTTCTAAAAGAAATATTATCTTTCTTTTAAAATGACTTCTAGTTTGAAATACGCTCTTTTACTTATTTAGTATCGAATGAACGCAATACAAAAAAAAAAAATTGATACAATGAAATATTTCAGAAGTGTCAATATTTCACTGTGAAGGGAGAAGATATAGAACATGACACAAGTGTCAAAATATAAATCACCGAAATCAAACAAAATGAAGTCTTTTGAACTGGCCGTTATCGACGACACATTCCGTTTCTAAAAGCATCCAAATAGAAAAATGCAATCTTTCTTCCTCAGGAAGTTTTAAACTAGTGCGTTTGAGTGCTTTTATTCAATATTTTCTCGAAACGATATAGAGGAATGTATTTAAGAATAAACACATATTACACTGCTATTTCTAAAAATTGTCACACCATGGAAGAATAAGAATATCAGAATGATATTTCTTGGGCACATGCATTATAGTAGGAAGAACAATTGATTAAAATTTCAGGAAATTTGGAGTAATATGTACTGAGAAAAAAATACGTAAAGCAGCGACCTCTGTGAGCAATAGCAGCACTTATCTGCCTAGGCATTGAATAAAACAGCGATTGGATGACATGTACGGGTAGAGCACTTCATGAAGCTTCAACACGATGCCATAATTCATCGACTGCAGTTACTGGTGAGTGGTGGGGGTCCAGTCTCTTTTCAACGATTAAACAGTCATTTTCATTGGTGCGAGATCAAGAAAATGCGCGCTGGCCAGAGCAACAGTCGAACATATTCTGCATCAAGGAATGTCCGGACAATACGGACAACATGCGGTTGCCCATTGTCCTGCTTAAATATTGCGCTTCGGAGGCCTTTAAAATAGGCCCGAGCGACGGGCCTTAACTCGTCAGAAATATAACGGCTGGTATTCAGAGTGGCGGGAATGGAAACAAGAAATGATCGAGACGTGTATCCGATGGTACCGCATACCATCACTCCAGGTGGTGACACAGTATGCGATTACCAAAATTTTGATTTCCCTCAAAACTGCGTCATTGATATGGGCGCCTTTAATGTGTGATCAACGACGAACCTGGAGGCAGGAATGGCGTGAAATCACCTATCAGACAAATTACAATCCTGTTTACAGCACCAAGATTGCCTTATCTGTATTTACCGTCATCGTGAATAATGCACATTGCCAGCTGGGATTCGACATTGTTACGCTGTCCATCAGCTGCAGTGATGTTATGGGGTCCAATTAGATACACGTCTTGATTACTTCTTTTTCGCATTCCCGTCACTCTGAACAGCAACCATTAAATTTCTGGTGAAGCCCGCCCCTCTGTCCTATATTCAAGGTATGCGTAGTGCAATATTTAAGCAGGATAATGCAAGACCGCAAGTTGCCTGTATTGTCCGGACCTTCCTTTATACAGAATGTGTTTAACCGTTGCTCCGGCCAGCGCGTTCTCCTGATCTCGCACCAATGAAAATGACTGTTTAATCTTTGGAAAGCGCGTTGTCCTCTACCACTCACCAGTAACTACGATCGATGAATTGTGGCATCGTGTTGAAGCTTCATAAAGTGCTCTACCCGTACATGTCATCCAATCGCTGTTTGATTCAATGCCTGGGCAGATAAGTGCTGCTATTGCTAGCAGAGGTCGCTGCTCTATGTACTGTTTTCTCAGTACATATTACTCCAAATTTCCTGAAATTTTAATCAGTTGTTCTTCCTATTATAATGTATGTACCCAATAAATATCGTTCTGATATTCGCATTCTTTCATGGTGTTGCAATTTTTACAAACAGCAGTTTATATATGCACATAAATCATATTTTATCATCACGACGCTTAGAAACCAGGAAATAAATCATGATCAAAATTATAAAGAATTTAAATACAAGCAATTTAACTGAAGATTAGATATGGGGGGGGGGCAGCTAAAAGTTGATGGAAAAATGAAAATTATGAAGTATTGTAAAATGTAAGTAAAATTCTATAGCTCTGTAATCAGCCGTTTTTCCATAGAGCGACAAACACACACACATATACTCACATCTTATGTAGAGATGCACAAAAAAAAAAATAATTTCAAAAGAATTTCGCTTCCTCTTAAGATACATATAAGCAAAACTATAGGGTGTTTTACTTGCATATTTATTTTGACTCAATCAGTGCCCACTGGTAATAAAGTATTTTCTGATTGTAAATAATATTGATATAACCCCCTATCATCTTCCACTTTTTTTTTTCAAAGGAACTGAAATTTTGTTTATTCTAACTGTCATAACTTTTTGAGTTTACACGATATCTATTTACGGTTTTCATAGAAGTTGCTCAATACTTTTGGCTATTAAATTATGCAAATTAATTTTTTTTGAAACTCCCGCATGCGCAATTAAAAACTATTTAGTGAAAACGATCATATTTTGTAAGATATTTAACAATATCGCATTGTAATTGCAGTATGCCATGTCTAACGTTATATGCCAATTTTCTTTAAAATGTCTTTGCACTGGGTTTAATACCCTACGGGTTATAAGTAAAAGACAGGATTTTTTTTTTTTTTTTCATTTTTTTAGACCGTTATATTTCTTTAAATATATGCGGTATCCCCATAAAAATTTATGCAGATAATTAGAAGAATTTTTATAAATATACATGGCGCACACTGCAAATAAAGGCGTCTTAAAGTAAGACAAAAAAACGTCTTAAAATGGATTTCAGACACGTAAATATCTTAAAATGATGCTCAGACATAATAGATATCTTAATTTAAGACACTTTTGTGTCTTAATAAACTGGTGATGAAAAGAACTAATGTAAAGTATCTTAAAAAAGCCTGATGTCTTAAAATAAGACATTTAAAAGTGTCTTAAATTCATTTCACATTTCATCGTTGACTATTAGTAGTGGCGCCATCTGTGAATGGAAATCAAAATCATCTTCATTGTCTCGTTTTTTTCATAGCAAGATGCAGGTTTAGTTTAATAAAATGATAATTTCTTGAATTTTTTAACTTTGCAGCGGAAAAAAAAAGTAATTTTTTAAAATTGAAATTATAATCAAATATCAAGAATTTAAATCTCTTAAGACAAAATAAATAAATAAAATTTTTCAGTAAATTTTTTTGTTGATGAGATTTTTCTGAAAATCATTTCAAATGAGTAAAGCTAGCCGCTCTTATTTTACTCCTAGTTTGACACTTTTTCAATTCTATTATTAAAATGGTTACTTTTTATTTAAAGCTTGCTCATTTAATTAAATGAAAAAGATTAAGACGAACTTGCAGCGAAGAATATTTTATTGCTAAGAAAGCGAATTGCTAACTAATCTTACGCACAACTTGTAAATAGCTGCTTTCTTTCTTTCTTTTATTTTTTTTATTTTTATTTTTTTTTAATCTCTTTTGATATAAAACTCTTTTCTTTGTCTTTTTTACCTGTACCTAGACATAAAACAAAACTTTTCTAGTTTTTATATTCATTTTTTTTTTTTTTTTTTTTAATAACAGTTTATAGAAAGAAATCGTTTTTAAAACATTACAATCTTAGATTTTCGTATATTTATTTATATTTTACAAAATTTTTACTTCTACAATTAAAATGTAATAGAATTAATACATATTAAGCTTTAGATTTAATCTCGATAGTTTTAAGGGAAAAAATACCGATTATATTGTAACACTACAATCCCTTCCGCGGATATAACATTCTTTATTACCATAAATTTTTGTGTGAAATCGTGGCGCGATTGGCAAGAGCGCTTGTTTACGGTAGCGAAGATAGTAGGTTCGACTCTAGGGGCTGGATTTTTTTTTTTTTTTTTTTATTATTATTATATTTATTTATGCTCTAGAATATTATAAAATATGCTTTAAACAGAAAATCAGAATCACCACATCACCTTTATTTATTTATTTACTTACTGAAAATCCTTGAAATGGCAGATCTTTTAAGCCTAACATGGCGGTGTTTTTAAACATAAAAAGATGGCGGTGTTTTAAGACAATTACAGTGTCTTAATTTCAGATGCGGAAAGTTGTCTAAAAAAGTAAGACACTTTTTTTCACTTAAAAAATGACCATCCGTTTAAGACACTTTTGTAACTGAATTTAAGACGTTTTCGTTTACAGTGCAGCCAAAATGCTTTTTAAGCATTACTTTTTACTGGGTAACGCAAAACATTTTGATTTTCGTTTAATTTTTTACTGATCTCTTTTAACTCTACAAAGCAAACTTTTTGCTGAAATATATGAGGTGAAACATTTTCTTGATACTCCCAAAGTTTCAATATAATTCCAAAATAACTTTTCTAGATATTTGACAAACCGTCTAAATTCGAAAGTAATAGATAGTGCTGGTAGATATTGCATTTGAATTTGATGAGGACGTTACATCGTCGCCGACAGCCAAACCCCTATTATTCCATGCGGAAATTTATTATGAGAATGTTTTATCACCTAATGTCTTTGTCTACTTACATTCTTATTACCTTTAATTTGGTCATAGAGTATTTTATCGTATTCTTGATATCATTTGAAAGAACTTAAGTTTTCACATAATATGTCATGGTATCTTATTTCCTATATTATACTTCAATATATACATTATTTTATTTTATACCAATGTATGGTTACCTCGCATGGTTATTTACATTACTTACATGGTTCCTGCATGGTTATTTTCATTATTCTGTTTCCTTTTCTATTTTTTAGAATATTTAGTTTAAATCGCCATGCATAATAAACGCTTTCAAATTTTATAATAAATTGTAATTATTATTGTTATGGAAAATGTACTATTTACATCCTCATCTATCATTGATTACGATTTCTATAACAGTTTATAATTTATTTCCACTCAATCCAGCTACTTAAAAATAAAAATAACTTTCACATAATAATTTTGTAAAACATATTTAAAATGATAACGTAAAAGTTATGTTGGATAGTTTCATAATTTAAGTGCTTCCTCTTTCAATGCGATATAATGCTTTTTCATTACTGTTCAAAAAAATTCTATTACGCGAGAAACACAATAAAATATCATATTTAAAGACTTCGTGCAAAAATGTAAACTGTCGTTCTTTTTTTCACAAGATAAATATCATAAAATGTGAAATTAATTTGAATTATAGAACATTTTTGCATTGCCTCATTAAAATTAATCTTACAGACTGAAATTTTCGAATGCATATTTTAATTATTCTGCGTTTTTGGCACTTAGGTTATTCGTTATTACAAATTTTAAGAGAAAAACGTTTTTGAGTTATATTTTTGAAGATTTTCTTCTTTATAAATCTTGTCAAAAATAATTTAATGACTTGATCTTAACTTACTATTTATTCTCGTTCTGAACTTTAATTAAAAAAGCGTGAACGTGTGAAAATTTAAATATATATTTAGCTGCGGTTTGAATAGAATAATTTTTACGAAAAACATAAGACACGAATTCAATCTTAAATATATTCATTCTCATAAAATTTTTATGCATCAAACACATATTATTAATATTCAATTTCTTTAATCTTTGTGCAAGAGATATTTTTCTTTCTGGAAAATATTTTTGTTTAAAAAGAAACCTATTGACAAATCAAGTAAACATTGTCTAGTTTTTAATGACTTTAACTTTTTTTTCAACAAACATTTGAGTAAAACTCCCCTCTTACTTACTATTGCTACTTTATATTAAAAGATCATTTATATTAAAATATATGCATCGACTGTACGTGCAGAGCATCCATGAATAGGTAGATGGCGGGGCATATTTTGTTACATGCATTTTTGCATTTACATATTTTATATATTATTCTTTACTTTCATTTGAATGCTTGGTTTAATAACAGATTAAATATAACGAATGAATTCGCAGGCATATTGTTTAAGTGAAAACTAAAGCATATGCTGACATTTTGTAGGCCCATAAACAAAAGCGTATTATTAATTTAATTAAATATATATATATATATATATATATATATATATTCTTTTTACATTTCTTTACATTTTTTAAATGTTTATTCTCAGCTATTATTCTCAGCTACTGCGCTGCCGAAGGCAGTGTGGACCCGGTGCGACTTTTTACCCGATTAGAAATTATTATTATTATTTTTTTTAATTTCTTTTCTTAAGACTAAAAGTTACTGTTAGTGATTCATTAATTATAGTTATTCATTTAAAAATACTGACCCGCTAGCCGGCGAAGCTCGCTAGTTGTTATATTATTTTATGTTACTAACTATTTACTGTATATATAAGTTGCATTGTTTACTAAAAATGTTCTACGTATTTTCTTTTTCTTTGTTTCTTTTATTTTATATATATATATATATATATATATAGAAATTAAACTGTAGAATCCACTCATTAAAAAAAAAAAAATCTGTCTTTAGTATAAAAATTTAAAGTTATTTTCGCAATGTTTCTTAGAGTTACTATGTGGTATGTCCACAATACAATTACGATAACTGAATTTGGTCGTGACGATATAAGAGAGGCTAAATTGAATGATTATATTAAGTTCATTTCCATTTATTAAATGATTTATTTGAATCAAATTTTATAATTCAATATTTTAATTTGTGGAGATATGACAATATTCATGAACATAAATATTAGAGGACTCCATGTGACTATAATAATTAACAAGTGACAAAAGATTAGGAGGGTCTAAAGCAAAATCACCTAGTTCTATTTTTCACCACCAGGGGTCGCACTATATTGTATACAAACATCCCCAATCGACATCAAATTTCAAGACCTTTAAAATGAGGTGCTACATGTGTGGGTCTAGAACGGATTTTCCTCTCAATCTAATTTCCCCCCTCCCCCCCCCCTCAAAATCAACTTTCCCCTTTTTCCCCCTTAAAATCGAAAATTCCAAATTCGCAGAAAGTGATTTTTTAGTATTCGACTCTAGTCCCCATATCTACAATTTCTTCACCGTGAAGTAATTTGGAGCTTAGTTAAGCTCGTAAACCTGTTTTTAAACCGTTTCCCCCCGGGGGGGAGGGGGGGACCGTTCGACTTTTTTTTATTTTTCTCTTTTCATAGCACATCTACAGACCAAGACCTTTTTTTAGACACTTCAACCAAATTTTTACACCAAGTAGTTCTCTCAATATAGTGGAGACAGACAGTTTCATCTTAATATATAGATACAATATCTTTGATATATATATATATACATACAATTTTTTGAAATATTCAATTTCTTTTGTTTTTTTAATAAGAGATGGTATTCTTTACGCAAATTAAGATTTCAACTTAAACAAGAAAGAAAAATCATGCAGTACGCATTGATTAGTAACAATTTCCAACTGTACGTAATTGTTGTATCGAATAACTTTTAACATTCTTTGCCTACGTTATCACGCAACAGACAGAAGGACTAAAAAATATACAGATAGACTAATTGATTTTAAAATTACTCTTAATCATTTTGGAAAGGGTTAAAAAGGCTTAACGCAAAAGAAAATGCAGCCATTAGATTAAAATTACAGCTTTTGATCTATCTGAATATTTTAGAGTAGCCCTGTAAATCAGAAAGTTAATCACATCATATTCTATACAAAACATTATATTAGAATATAAACAATACATTTCAATATTTTTATGTTTTTTTCAGTGGAAAGACTTTTAAATATATCTTTCAAAAAATTCTGTCCTAAAACGTAATGCATTGGCTTTTTTTTTTTTTTTTTTTTTTTTTGTCCCTCTAAACAAACTAGTTGTACAGGACCTATTAATGTCATTTTAAATGGGGAACATTCTATACGGAAAATATTTATAAAAATAACACTCATAGAACACAATGCTTTCGGATGCTTTTGGGTGTCCCTGTACACAAACCAAAACAGATATTCACCCCATTTTCAATATGGAACATCCGATAGTGAACTTCAATAAAATATATCAGTTTCGAGAAATTCCATAAATATTTAAAGGAGTTAGAGCGCGGGCAGACAGATAGACAGACAGATGGATAGTAACACAAACTGAAATCATATTCACACTTAAAAATGTTAGAAAGTGTTAAAAACGCTTAATGTAAATGAAAGTACAATTCTAGCAATTTTTTATTAATAACTCTTAATATAAATGGATATTTTTGTGTCACCCTATAAATCTAATGCTAATCATGCTACATTCTATGCAAAGAATTTTTTTTGGATATTTTTGAGCCACCCTGTAAATATAATGCTAATTATGCTATATTATATGCAAAGCATTTTTTGTGCATATAAATAACATATTTCAATTTCCTAAAACTTCGTGGAAAGTTATTAAAATTTGATTTATATAAATATCTCTCATAGAACGCAATGCTTTGGAATACTTTTGAGTGCCCCTGTGTATAACCCGATGGTGATATTTCCTCCATTTTATACAGGAAGCATCCAATAGTGAACTTCAATAACATATTTCAATTTCATTAAGATATGTCTACAGTAAAGTTATGAAAATATAGTTTTTAGAAATATCTCTCATAGAACACAATGCATTGAAGTACTTTCGGGTGTCCCAGTACACAAACCAGTAGAGGTATAAACTCCATTTTCAATAGGGAACGTCCGATAGTGAACTTGAATAACGTATTTCAAATTCATTAAGATATGTCTACACTAAAGGTATGAAAATATGGTTTATAGAAATACCTCTCATAGAACACGATGCTTTGAAATACTTTCAGGTGTCCCTGCACACAAACCAGTAGAGGTATAAACTCCATTTTCAGAAGGGAATGTCCGAGATAGTAAACTTGAATATCATATTTCAGTTTCTTTAAGATATCTCTACAGTAAAGGTATTAAAATATGATTTATAGAAATACCTCTCATAGAACACAATGCTTTGAAATAATTTCGGGTATCCCTGTACACAAACCAGAAGATGTATAAACTCTATTTTCAATAGGGAATGTCCGATAGTGAACTTGAATAACGTATTTCAATTTCATTAAGATATGTCTACACTAAAGGTATGAAAATATGGTTTATAGAAATACCTCTCATAAAACACGATGCTTTGAAATACTTTCAGGTGTCCCTGTACACAAACCAGTAGAGGTATAAACTCCATTTTCAGTAGGGAACGTCCGAAAGTAAACTAGAATATCATAATTCAATTTCATTAAGGTATGTCTAAAGTAAAGGTATGAAAATATGGTTTATGGAAATACCTCTCATAGAACACAATGCTTTGAAATACTTTCGGGTGTCCCTGTACACAAACCAGTAGAGGTATAAATTCCATTTTTAATAAGGAACGTTCGATAGTGAACTTGAATAACATATTTAAATTTCATTAAGATATGTCTAGAGTAAAGGCATGAAAATGTGGTTTATAGAAATACCTCTCATAGAACACAATGCTTTGAAATACTTTCGGGTGTCCCTGTACACAAACCAGTAGAGGTATAAACTCCATTTTCAATAGGGACCATCCAATAGTGAACTTGAATAACATATATCAGTTTCAATAAATTCCATACATATTTACGGGAGTTAGAGAGCGGACAGACAGACAGACAGACAAACCGAAGTCATAAAGACTTTTCAACCTTGTTAGAAAGTGTTAAAAACTTAAAAATATTTTATAGTCTCTCTTTCAATTGAACATTCATCTGAGTATGTAATTCAAGCATTTATGTATAGATAATTTTATTTCAAGTCTTTTACACCATCTAAACGCAAGCTTTAATCTTAGACACTTTAATTTGTATTTTGAAGCATTAATTGGTACTTATTTAAGATTTTAATGAATTATAACTTTTTCAGTATTTTCAAAATAGTAAAACGAATTAAAAGAATGTGATTAGAAAACTTACGGTGGGCATTGTATACCACAAATGGGAACAATTAATTGAGATATTCAGCTCTTACCATTACTTTCTGTTTTTAAACAACTTATGAAATAATACATAAGATTAAAAAAAAAAATCCGAATTATAAAATAATAATAATAATAATAATATCTTAGTATAGAAAAATGTACCAGCTTCAAAAATATATACAGATAAATTTAAAATTTCATATCTTACTTGTGAAGCTCTAATATGCATATCTTTATTAAAGTTCCACGTAGTTTCCTAACGCATTTCACATAAATTATAAATTTTCACATATTTAAATGATATTTCTCTAGTTATTTTTAAAGTTTTGTGAAATATTTTGAACTTTTAGTTATATTACTTACAAGCCGTATACAGATTTTAAAAATAGTGAAAAAGAAATATTTCATTAATTATTTATGAACCTTACAAGTTCTTAAAAAAATACTTTTTAGTGACTTTTGGGAGAGGGGGGGGGATCTTTTTGGAAGTTTTTTATCTCGTATAGTTAAGTTCTCGGAAAATTCTGGAAAAGTGTAAGTTAATTAATTCTTTTCAAAATATTTCCCAGAAAACTGTCAGAAGCAGCACTGATATATGAAACAGCAAATTTACTTTTAAGATATGTATTTTTAGTATAAAAATATTAAAAATATTTATTAAACAGCTAAAATACCTTGCTGCTCATATTTTTCTGTATTGTAATAAATATTAATCTAAAAGATTGTTACCTGTATAATTCTATTAGAAAATATTTTAATTCATTCCAGATTGTTAAAATAGGTTATTTTATATATTATTTTATAAATAGGTAATTTAAATATATGCCTATCTTCATATAATTTAACAAAGGTTTGCTATATAACGCAAACTCCCTTCATGTTAAATTCTATTTACTGTTTCAATAATAAAATTTAAATTTTTAAGCGGCAACCATACATCTTCTAATAAGTAAAGGTGCCTCATACCCTGTTAGGATCATGCATAAATATTTACACTGCATCAAAAAAGTTTCCAAGATATTCTAAAACAAATATCAAGACTGAAGTCACTTTCCATTGTCTCGACATGGAAAAAGGAGACTATTGAGAAATGTTAATGATTTCATTAAATATGTTAGGTAATATCTCATGTAATTTATAGATGCTAATTAAAATTAAATTCAGTTTGATATAATAGTTTGTCTGTTATCTTAAACATCTACATAAATCACCTTATATTTAATATATACAATTACTGTGATGTTAATTAAAACTTATTTTATTTATCAATTACTTTTATAACCCTCATTTTAAAACTGAAGTAGTTATTTAAATCCATAAATGCTACAGATTTGTGACAATTATTAATAACAATTAATATTTATTAATAATTGTTATGATGAATTTCAAATCAAACACATGAGCAGAATGAAGCACGTGGGATCAAAAATAAAAAAATTTAAATGCAGTGATTTTTTTTTTTTTTTTTTTTTTTATTAAGTTATCAACCGACTCAATCAACACCACCCAAACCCCTTAATTAAATATTTGCTCACGGACAAAAGCATATTAAAGTTTCATGAATTATTTAATATGTATTATACAGCTAGTTCATAAATTCCGATGCAAATCTTCTCTCCTTATTTAGCGAGAACTATTAGGTCATTGCAAAAGTTCGTGCGGACGCGGATCATTTTATTGCCTCCAAAGACGAGAGCTTCTATCGCCGTGGTATACATTTGTTACCCGAAAAATGGGCAAAGGTTGTAGAAAGTAATGGAGAGTACTTTGATTAAAAATTGTCATTTGATTTGATGTATTTTGAAATGAAGCAATAAAAAACCGCACGAATTTATGCAAAGACCTAATATTAGAGTTTTACTTTAAATAAAGTCTGCGTCTACTATTGCGTTTTCTTTCTATAAATTTATTAGTTGATTCTATAAATTTCTTACAGGTTCATTAGTCAATGTAACATCGTCTTTAATCTACCTCTAATCTATAATTATGAGCAAAGATTTATTTTTATATCTGCATATGAGGAGGTATGCTCATCGCTATATATATATATATATATATATATATTTAAAAAAAAAAAAAAAACTAGTTTTTGATTCAAACAAGGTTTGCCATTTATAAAATTGTATTAAATCTATTCAAGTAATTCTTAACGTTATAAGATAAAATTAAAAAATAAGTTTAAGTTTTAATGCATGCACTTTTTCTTTTTACACAATATTTACAATTATACACTAAGATTACGTGAAATGTCATATCTATTATAAAATATTACCTAATTGTAAATTATAAAATATATATATATATATACCAATGTTCCAATAAAAACATTCACCTTATTTTCCTACAAAAATTTATAAAAGATTTATTTTTAGGACAAGAACCGACATATTCCTAACTATGCTTAGTTATAGAAATATCAGCTACGAAAATAAATAAATGATAAGCTGAAAAATAGGAGAGATTGTTCGTTGTTCTGATCGTCTAAGATAAAATTGTTTTATCTGTCTTGTTTTCTAAAATTAATGCTTAAATTATTATATCACTTCCTAGGAATTTCAATAGAGTGACAGAAGTAAAAAATATTATTTAATTAAACTATTTCTCATATGTTACTAACCTGGACTAACGATGCGAGCACAAACAGTTCTCTATGAAAATGAATAATAATTAAATAAAAGACTACACAATCTCTCCTTTCAAAATGCGAGAGTTTTGCATTTGATACTTAGGAGAGATTGCGCATTGATTCCATCAAATTCTATACTGGGAAAGATTATGCAGCTTATTGGTAATCATAAGAAAATGAGGATGAGTTTGTTCAATATCTGGAACTGTATCAGGCGACAACTTCAACAAATTACTGGACTAGATTAACCTAAGGCTCCTACGTATACGAGCTGGCGCATCAGGCATTTTGTTGCCTTAGGGTTGACACATGTACCCAGCGCGTTTCTCCGATAAACAAACGACAAAAAAATTTTTTTTTCGTCTTACGTTGCTTTAGAGTAACTTGTTTTATTATATTTCATAATTTTAGCTAAGTAAACTATGATATGGAAGTTTGTTTAGCGATAAACTGCTATAATCATTCAAGAAGGGAATATAAAGTGTTTACTTCTATTACTGTGTATTTGAATTTTGGCGACATTTTGTAAAAAAAAAAAAAAAAAAAAAAAAACGCCCTAACAACACATCGTACCCCAGTACATCCAAAGTGATATCCTCAGAATGTACCTCTCATGACATCCTGACAATGTACTGTGAAACAAATGTGTTTTTAGGAATATTATTGTTGCTTATTGCACTTATCTTGACCGGATTAGCTTCAGATCAAGATTTCTTAAAATCATTAGGGAATCGATAAGGACGCCAAGCGGGAATGCTGTCTTCTTCGGAGGCAAAAAAATGGTGGTGATGCGCCGGCCTATTATTTTATTTAGGGATCCTAGATTAACCCATTCGAGACGGCGCATATTTGCGATGACCGTTCTCAGAATCCGAAATTATAAATTATTCAGGAGTGGCAACGATCGACAAAATCTTCACCTCTAATGGTATTTACCTCTTAAATGCTAATTTTAGCCTATGAAAAATTTATCGCAAATTATTTAATGTTATTGTATACCTGTTTAGTTTTATAATATTTTCAGGTATGATGCTCAAGTTTTGTGGTGCTGTCAATTACTTAAACAAAAGCGATAAAACTGAACGCAAACTAAAAATTATCAGCCTTCTCAATTTTTTTCTTAAGGACTGTAATCGTCTAAATTTCATTAAAATAAATTACATTAAATTAACGTAAATGTTTTTAATGTTGATACGAGAAGATTTTAGATCAATTAAAATTTACGATTTTGCGTTTTGAACATTTTTATGTGGAAGATTTTCAGAAAATAACTTTAATAAATAATAAATGGTGGTCGAATTCAGGGCATAAAAGTGAACGAAACCAGCAATTCATCATTGCATACCCGCTTTTTTGGCCCAGAAATGCATTACACACACAATGTGCAATCCGTGTTGAATACGTTATCTCGTGGTAGAAAATAGTGCAAAAAAGCTCCACCATTTACAACATTAAATGTAGCCATTGTGTCCAGAAACAGATTAAGTCAGCAAACAAGGAAACATTCAAACAGAAAAGAATATGTACTAATTTTAAATTTAACGTGTTATCCAATAACGTAATCTGATTTTTTTTTTTCCCTCTGATTTTTGAATATTTTTTCTTCATACAAATTTTTGTAATTATTTTTTAATTCGTTATTATTATTATTATTATTATTATTATTTTTTATGAAATTGAAATATCTACTCCTAACACAAAAATATTTATTTACAAAAACGTTACAACAATGCCATTAAATGTAATTATTATCGCTGTTAATAAAATTTAATTGTAGTTATAAAGCAGGCGCAATCTCCCTTACCCATTTGTACGATCACACCTACTTTGTAACTATAGATTGCACAAAACAGATCACTTGGTTTTGTTATAGCCGTTGCTTTAATTTATAGCATAACAACAAAAAATTAATTTAAATGCAAGGAAAACGAACGAATTCAAAATTAACCAGCAAAAGTTTGGCAAAAAAATTAATTTTCTGATTTATTATATCATTCTCTTGAATTATGCGCAAATTCCTCCCAACTTTACCTTAAGTAAAATTAAAAAAATCTTCTACAAAAAGTTACACTCGATCAGAGAAAAGCGTTTCATTTTTCTTTAATTTATTATAACTTGTATTTCCTTCTTGTACTTCGATAGTTCTTTTATAATATATTCTTGTTCGTTAATATAACTTATCACTTTTTCTCTAATTCTTAATAATAAATAAATAAATATAAGAAAATGAAAATACTTACCCCTGATCTTACTGCCGGATATAATAATTGCTTCAGGTTGCGTATTTCATTTTATCGTTTGTTTTTGTCATAAATAAGAAAATTTTCGTACAACAAATAAGAATATTTGTAATGAAAACCATAACTTCAGATATGCCGTTCGTCTAAAATCAATATAGATCTTTTCCTTGGGTACTTGGAAAATTTTTCCCCTTTTCAAACATTATGAGATACTTGTAAAATGTTACTTCTTCTTTTCTGTAAAGCATAAAATGCGAATTTTTTTTTTTTTTTTTTTTTAATAAATCACCTTTTGAGCTTGCTTGTAAATAACATGTTGCCTGTAAAGAAATGGGTGTTTTAAATTTTTCTTCTCCAATATATAAGCCTCAGAAAGATATTACATTTAAAGGATTGTTGTTCAGTATAATTATAGACACGATATACTTGTATGATAATTACGAAAAATATATTCATGGCTAAAATGAATAATTTTAAATTTACTTTATTTATAGATTTTTATACAGAAGTTCTTGATTCTATTATTATTTTGTATGTGCAGAAGAAAAATCATTTTTTAATTTGTATGATTATTCGCATTAAATATTTTAGTTTATTAGTCTCTTGCGAGTATTTATCTCTTTAGTAAGGAAAAAAGGTTTTAAAAAAAATGGTGAGCATACAAACCTCTAAAATAATAATAATAAATAAATAATAGTAAACTGTATTGGAATATTGGATACGGGGTTAACAGGGTATTGGTGGAAAATAATTTCTAATGATGGAAAATAGTAATTTTTAAAGAAAAAAAAAATTCTTTTAAGATTTTTTTACTGGAAGCAACGATATTTTTCTGAGAAAATTATACATTTTTATAGCGTAAAACTAAAGTTTAACAAAACAACGTACAGCATGGATTAATTCAGTTTCATATTTCAATATATGTATATGACAAATTGTACATGCACCACAAATAATTTTATTGCTTTTAGCTTTATATTATCATTTATTACTTTTATTTATTTACTTATTTATTGAGAAAGAGTTCAAATCATATTGAAATAATTTTCTAATTCCAAGTATCGCAGATTTATTTTAGTAAAGTACACACTCTGTATTACAGAGACTAAATAACGAAAAAGTCTAAAAAATAAAATTAATTTTTTAATGTATTTATACATATTAATTTAAGTTAAATCAGTGTTTTAACAGTTATTTAAAAAATAATTTACTATAGCCATACGAATATAATTGTATTTCTTATGCATATTTCTTATATATGTTTATCCGCAAATTACATTTCTTGAATATAATTTGCAATATTAAAAGGATGAAAATGAAAATATATTTTTTCTAAACAAACTTTTATCAAAAATAAAAAGATATTTTTCATTATATATATAAAAGGTATTCTAAAACAAAAACTATATCTCATTAGGTTATAAACAAAGGATAATAAGAGATTAAATGTAGTAAATATTCATTTATGAAATAAAATCAAACAACAGCTGTATGTTATTCTAACAACTGCTTTTCTTCTTTTTGTTTTTACTATTGTAAACTGATTTTTCATTCAACATTTATTACATTTACTAATGCAATATTTATTGCGTTGCATTTCTTTACATCTAATGCTCTTAAAAAGAAAACGAGAACTAATTCTGCAAAAAAGCACAGCAGAACTGGCGTTTATAAGTAATAAGTAAAAAATTTTAATAAACACCATAAAATTTAAGAACTTACGACAATTGTTTCGAGTCGAAAGAAAACACGATCCTTCGTCAGGCGAACAAAGAAGACACTAGTGCTGCAAACAAAGCGGCAATATTCAAAGTTTTTTTACGTATTAGAGTTTAATTTTCACTTTTCAATAGATCGATTAGATGCAAAATTGCAACTTTTATTTAATTTACAATTTTGTTGTTGAGCATTGAAAATAAAAAATATTAAACAAATAAAAAATATATACACATTTTCGTTATTTTTTTCGTGTGTTTTGTTTTTATTGGATAAACTTTTAAATTAATCTATTCGCACATCCTTTATACCAAGAAACAGTTAATTTTAAAAATTTTACTCATCGACAATTGATAATATAAATGCATATGATAGAGATTTGCTATTAATTCCTTGAAAGAGGTGGATCCAGGTTTTAATTTTTGAGTCCCTTTTTTGTGAAAAACAAAATCTTTTTGTGAAATTTTTATTTATTTTTGTGAAAAATAAAATATTTTCGTGAAAAAGTGAAATATTGTGTAAAAACTGTCATTGTTACAATCACTGTATATAATGCTTAATATCAAGTTAATAGAGTTTCGTTGAGCCAAATTAAGACATTAGTTAAAAATAACACGAAAAACATGAAAACGTTTAATAAAAGGATCATTTTTATAAAACAAAATATTGTGAAGGGGCTCATTTTATAAATTTCAATTTTGTGAAGGGCCGCTTTTTATGAAATTGAATTTTGTGAAGGGTCCATTTTTATGAATCTGAATTTTGAGAAGGGTTCCTTCTTATGATGTGGAACTTTGTGGAGGGGCCTCAAAAAGGACCCAAATTTTGTCCGGATCGACCTCTGAAATATATAAAAATTATGCTTTCTTGAAACTAATGAATTAACAAAAATTTTTACTTTCTTCTATCTTCAATAGAAGAAAGTATTGGATTCGTAAAAATTTTCGATTTCGGGTTTTTGATGGATTTACACGTTTTGAGAGCTGTAGAATACGATTTGACCATTTTTAGAAAATGTCTGTCTGTCTGTCTGTGTGTGTGTGACAAAATTTTGTGGCAACTGTACCTCAGGAACTACTGGACAGAATTTCATACAAATTGGTATGTAGTTGCACCTTGACATAAATTAGTGCCTATCAACTTTTGGTAAAAGTCGTCTTACAGGTTGCGTTGCCATCCTCCTTTTTCTAAATTTTTAACATGGTGATATAGGGCAAAAATTTTCAAGATGGGTATCTTTCGAAAGGTCTCGTCAGTACCTTTAAAACGAATGGTTGAACTATAAATCTGTGATAATTTAAAACAAAGTTATCGATTTTTTTTACTTCTTACGAAAAAAAACTTAGAAAAAAAATCTTTTTTTTTTTTTTTTTTTTTTTTTTTAACGAAATTATCAAAACTTGGTATTTAGTTGGATCCTGGTATAAACTGGTGCTGATTAGATTTGGGGATCAATCGCACAACAGGAGGCGCTGTGATCGTATTTCTTCTAAATTTTTAACATGGTAGTATAGGACAAAATTTCGTATAAATGTACATAATAAGAGTTATTCTTAACCTGTGATTGTAAAATTAATATGAATTAATGCTATTAGTAGAATTAGTAGTGCATGTGGGGGCATCGCTTCCCCCCCTGGGGGGAAGTACCCTCTCGGGTGGTGTAAATTTTCAAGATGGGTATCTTTCGAAAGGTCTCGTCAATACCTTTAAAACGAATGGTTGAACTATAAATATGTGGTAATTTAAAACAAAGATATCGATTTTTTTTTGTGTGTGAATTTGTATAGGAAAATATAGAAGAAAGTCTCGTGGTGGCCACAACATACTAGTTTTTAATGGTAATTATTTTTGAAAACAATTTTTTTTTGTGAAGAAACAACCAAGTATTATTCTGCTCAAATATATCAAACGATTCCTTAATTACCCAATTAAACAGTGTACAAATGTTTTACATTGTGAAGATATTTGGAACGCAGATGTCAAATATTACATTAATTTCTTATAAAATTAATAAGCCGTGATTTGTGTTTTAATTTCAAAGTTTATTAAGCGAAATAAAGCAAACATGGTAAAACTGAAATTAAAATTATTATACTTATATGTAAACTGAACTCAATTAAGAATGAAAGTTTTCAAGACAAATATTTATAATTCAACGAAATCGCTCAATTCTCGAACTAATTATTTTCAGGACATTATCTTCCAAAGTACATAATGAAATATACTAACTTTTAATTAATTTCTAAGTTATTGCATTTTGAAAATTTTAAAAAACATGCATTTGATTCTAAAATGTGATTTTGAGCATAAAATCATTGGAATTATAATGACGACTGAAACTATTTTGTAATTAATTAATTAATTTAAATTATATATTTATTGACAGACCAAAACTGATGAAAATCTTTGAGCTAATACTATATTCAAAATTTAATAACTGCTTTTATTAACGTCTAATATTTGGCTACCAATTGTATTTTAATCTTATTACAATAAATATAACGTATACACTGATTGCAATATAGTAATTTTTTAATAGTATGTACCCGAATTTGACTTTGAAATTGTAAATTTAATTGCTATATAATTCGATATAAATCAAATTAAATTTACATCTTTAGAATATATTTATAAAATGTATTTTGACGCTGGTGAAACATCATCTTTTATTCGTTTAAATAAAAGTTTCGAACGATAACTACAAAACTCAATACACGCATTCAAGTAAATAACTTCACCGTAAAACCATCCAGCCTGAAATAAATCTATGTTTAAAACTTATATATATGTATAGGAAAAATTACAATAAGTGTTTTAATCTGCAGTTTAATTAAATCTGAACTGAAAGTCTATGAATACAAATTATGTAATAAAATTATTACGTACATTGTTACAAAATTTGATGGTTATTATGTTCTCAAAATTCTTTTTTTTCGAGTAATTATAATAAGAGAGACTTGGTTATAAAAATTTATTTTAATTTATTTTAATGAAAAGAATATTGTGCTGAAAAAAATTATTATTTAATTTTTAAAATTCACCGTAAGACATATTCTTCTATCTTCATCAGTTTGTAAAATTAAAAACTTGTTAGTAGGAAATGGATGAGATTAAACTGCACCTTTAAACAGTGATCGTGAAATTCCTTTTGAAATATAACATATATAGGAGAAATAAAACTCTGAAATCTTACACTCATACAAACACACACAAACAAATAATTTAACAAATGAATGGGCAAAACTAAAATTTTACAGCATACAAAAAAATCAAAAATAAATGCGCAAAGTGTATTCCATTTAGTATAAAAAGTGTTTTTATTTAAATAAGATACATAATAATAAGTAAAATAAATGTAATCTTCGATGAAGTACTGCATTAATCATATACACAAGTTCTGCATTATTACGTGGAAGTACACTTACTAAATAAAACGTAAGCAAACAAGATTCGATATATTTTAATTTTTAAAAAATCTAGTTAAATGTACTTGAAGTGTGCATAGCGAATCACTCAAATCATCTATTTACGTTTACGATTAAAGGAATGATATCTTTACCGTCTAAAATTTTTTAAAAGAATATTATGTCGTGTTTAATCCTTTTAAGGGGGGGGGGGGGGGGGCTTTCAACAGTGTTTTTAAAGGTGATAAAACAATTGAATCATTTTTAAGTTTTAACATTATTTTATGTGAACTTTGAAAAAAATAATTTTTTTTTTTTTTTTTTTTTCCACAAAATGGCGCCTTAGTGAAATTTTCTTTCGGTTGTCTCTGGTGTGAGGTCCAAAAGTGATGCACTTGTCACTCTTTCTATTGATCTGAAAAGAAAACAAAAAAACTGCTTTCTATTTCTGACACATGCACGGGAAGGATAAACCTATAAAATGATAAAAAATGTATAAAATTTTGAATTAAGTACACTCTTTAATAAAATATTCAAATTTTATACTATTTTTTCGATATTTTTCATCCTCAAAAAGTAGTTTATTTACTCGAAATCTTTAAAACTTTAGGTTCATCCTTCTCATAATGATACGCCTCACATAATTTCAGGAAAGCCTCACATAATTTCAGCCAAATCGATCTATAACTTATTAAGTTACAGCACGAGCAGTTTTTGAAAATACAGATTCGGGATAATCACGTTTAAAGTTTCAGTACGATAAAACGATTAGTTTTTGTGACTTACCGATCAATCAGTGATCCCAGGTGCATATAATAGACCTTCAGCTTCCTCGGAAAATTAGTTCAAGCTGCTGCTGTTTTTGGGGTGTATGAGCATATTTTGTCTCAGAAAAACTCCTCTGGTTCTGTCTCGTTATTCGCTCCTCATCGGTGTTTTTAGCGAAAACTTTGGCATAGCTGCCAACAGTTATCTCTAGTTTGTCCGTAATTCTAAGAATTACGTGTAGCTTTCATTAAATATCCTAGCAGCAAAGTATGCAGAGATTTGAGCAACTTTTTGTACAGAATACAGGTGTTTTGGAGATAAACGCCAAACTGTCGCGTTGAAACCTTCGTTAGTGTTATCGATATGGCCACCCAAGCATCTTTGGAGTAAATCTTCTCTAGATAAATCTTGATAAATTGGTAGGAGATGCTCTTTTATACTTTCAGGAATTAAGGCTATCTAGCTCGCCAGCTTACAATATGCGGACTGCGGCGCGCTCTACTACATGTGCGATAACTCCGTAAATATTTAATATTTTAATTTTTCCTCTGGCCAATATACTCTCAGTATATTATATTTTTTAAATATAAAAAAAAAAAAATCGATTTTTCGAAATTTTTAAAGGGTTTCTCCCCCCCCCCCCCCATTAATGTGTATTTAAGTATGTGATTATATTTATATTTCCCGCATTCTCTGACCATTTTTTTTCTCTTTCGTGTAAACAAATAAACAACTTATTGCACAGAACCAATATTGCTATGAACTTCTGTACTTTAATTTTTTTTTCATTCTGTTTCTCTCTTAATGGTGGACGTCAATGGGTGATAATTTCTAAATAGTACTACTATATAGGCTGTAATACCTCTTAATTTGAAGCAAGTTCATTTACTATGCTGAGACACTTAACACACAAATCTAATAAAAATAAAAGATAAATAAATAATGCAATTAATAAAAAAGAAAGGAAAAGAAAGAAAGAAAAAATAATAATAAGTATAAAATAAAATAAAAAAACAATATAAAAAACAATAAAATTAAATATAAATTATTTAAAACAATATTATAAGTGTATTTAAATAAATTATTTAATAATCCCTTCCCTCTCCTTTTTGTGTTTTTTTCTTTTGTTTCCTGATTTTTGGTCGTGTTCTTCTCTTATTGGTTTTGCATACTGCTTCCTATTGTTGGTTGTGTTACACTTCCCCTTTCGGTTGTGCCGTGCTTTCAGTCTTGCTTTTGCCTCCAAGGTAAAAGCAAGACTGAAACACGTGTTTTGCACATCAAGAAGAAAGGCCACGTCCTTTCTGTATGCAAAATAGAAATATCTGTATCCACCAGATAAAATTTGTGTCATTGATTACAGATATTGTCTGTTTGCAGAAAAAGAAGTTGTCTTTTTGCCGATTGAGATAAAAGTGTACAGTAAGTTTCTCTAGTTCTATGAAAGAAAAATTTTGAGTACTACTTTTTTTTTTTTTTTTTTTTTTTTTTTAATGCGGTTAGACATTTCAAGGATCGTGAACCAACTGGTCGCAGAAATCCTCTAGTTAATTAATATATTAATACCATATACCTTTGCCACTTTTTCAAGCCCTGTTTTTTTGGATACAATTTCTACATAAATTTATATATATATATATGTAAAAGCAATAATCTAGATAAATATTAAAAAAAAGTATGTAAAGAATTAAATACGATAAAAATAAAAAGTCCATAAAAGTGGAACGTTTCAGTTTTTTCAGTTATTCGGACTTAATTGTTTAGCCAAACTGTAAGAAAAGTAATTTCCTTTTTCTGAATAGTTGTATAAAATTTAACACAAAATTATGCTAAGTTTTATGATTAAAAGAGAAAAAAAAAAGGTGCATTAAAAACTTTTAGTGTGCAAAGCAATTTAAAATGGATATTTAATTGAAAATGACAAAGAAAACAGTTTAATAGAAAACTTAAACGTTTTGGCGAGATAATCAGTTTTTCAAAAGCAGTGGAAAGAAATGCCTCAAGGGCATACTAGTTTGGTTTAATCCATGAATTGTCTTCCTTTTCTTTTAATTTTATTCACACTTAATTTTTATTCGTTGAACATAAAAGAAAATGTTTCAAAATAGTCATTTTAAGAAAAACATTAAATTTAGCTTTTTAATTTTCACAGAAGACTTAAAATTTAAAGCTAAATATTTTAATAGATAAACAAAAGTTAATCTACTAATTTAATCCATTTAGTACTGATTAATAGAAACTGAAATATATATATATATACATATGAGAGTATTTGAAACTGGGAAAAAAAATTATATTATGCATAATTTAACTTTAAATAAATATTTGACTTAAAAAAAAAAAAAATCAAAAACAATCCATTGCTTTGATACAATGATTGTTTTTCAGGTATGCAAAATAAGTAGACTGTTAGTTTAATTTTAATGAAATTGGATTTTTCACCATATGCTTTAGTACGAAACTCAATCTTACTTAGCATGTCTAAACGAATTTGGTAGCAGAAATTACTCACTAAATAATTTTTCCCTTTATAAGAAACAGTGTTATAAAAACTCTCAAAAATAAACTAATAAAATTTAATTAAAAAAAAAGTTACAATCTTAAGTTTATCGTTTAAAAAATAATTTATTTTGTGCTCAGATTCATATTCAGAATGAATCTGCTTAATTCATTTAAGAGCAAAACTCACTAAAGATTTATTTTTACGTAAATATTTATTTATTTACCAGCAGGCTTAGAATCACTTTTTTTAAAAGAATTTTTCAAAAACGTTACGTAATTTTCCTTACTTTACAAATAAAAATTTTAAAAATTTCAATGAAATCACTTAAAACCTCGCTTTGTGTTCCCACTTCCTTCGGCATCGTCTTTCTGGCCTAGACTATATCGGTTCCAGGTCCCCACTACTTGCATTTCCACACGAATCGTACTTTTAAGTGCTAAGTGGACGATAAGTGGCGTTGCTATTAATCAAAAACTACATCTCGGAACTGCGAGGGAACGGCATTAAGTAAGTCACAAAATATAATAAAAAAATAATTTGCCATTATAATCACTTGGAAACAACTTTTATTTTTCCACATAATCTCCAGCAACGTTGATGCACTTATCCCATCGTTTTATCAGAGCACCAATTCCAGCTGCATAAAATTATTTGGTTTGCTGTCTCATCCACAGTAGGACTTCATGTTGAACGTCGTCATCATCTGTAAATTTCTTGCCTCCAAGATGTTATTTCAGTGGACCAAACAGATGAAAATTGCTTAGGATTAAGTCTGGGCTGTAAGGGGGATGCTGTGGCATCCATAAACAGATAAAAAAATTTTATGAATATTTTTTGATTCAAGTCCTTTCGCCCTTAAAAATCGGACCATAGCACGCTGCTCTTCTTCAGCAACATCGCAATTTTTGAAACTGCATTACGCATGCGTGTGAATGCTACCTACTCAATATGAATTGAATATCATAAATCTGTACGGTGCTGTTATCTATCACCATTCCTTTGAGATATCTGTTACTATTTTAAATCATGCCATATGCATTTGGGACTTACTTAATGACTTACCCTCGTATTTCTCGAATAGATTACCGTCTTCAATCTATGACAACAGATGGCATCTCAAGCCAATCTCTGTAAGTGTAAATTTTTTAATTAATTTAAGAAAAACTAATAAAAATTTTAAAAATCCTGCTTCAAGGTGCATGAAGAGAGGTCAAAACAGACCTCCCTGCAAAATTATGTATCTCTGGCATCTGCTGTTTGTCCACAAAGTGACCAATATATCTCTACGTTTAAGATTGTTTTGTGTCATTTTCTCGTCATCCATACGGTTTAGAATACTTTGAAGACACTGAAAGATTTCCTTTTATCATTGACACCTTTTCTATTATTTATCTGCAAATAATAACGTATTTGCAAGATCGAACCCACGTTCTTCGCGTTATTAGCATGACTCTCTAACCAGTTGAGATAATGAGCTACGCAATGACTTGCTACACTTTGTATCTTTAAAGTCGAACTTTTTAGAAAATTACACATTTTAATTAATTAAAAAATCTTTCAAAAATTCCAAAATCAAGCTTTCAAGGTGTATTAAGATCTGGTCTTTGCGATCTGGTCGAAATGGACCTCTGTCAAAAATTTTATCTCTGCAATCAGCCAGTTGTTTACGAAGCGACCAATACGCCTTCACGTTAAACTTTTTTATCACTTGCTCGTCATCCATTCGGTTTAGAATACTGTGAAGGCACTGGAAGATTTTCTTTTATTGATTGACACCTTTTCTTTTAATTAGCTGCATTGGTTTATGACCAAATTTTAGGAAACATTAAAAAAAAAAAAATTCATTGGTCAAACATTTTTCTTAGATGTCCCTGCAGGTACCGTCAAAACAATTGTCATAAATAAATATATATATATATATATATATATATACATTGGCCAAAATAATATGTAATCTTAGGATAGAATTGGCTGTTGCCTCTTCAGGCATTGCTGTTACACTGCTTGTAGGGTGTAAAACAGCTCACTTTGCTTTTAAGCTGCCCTTGAACATGACACGAACAGAGATACCTATATATAACATTTCCAAACAGATTAATGGGACCCAGCTTTTGAAAGAATGCAAATTAATAGTTTGTGATGAACGCACAAGGCTCACAAGCGCTCACAAGCGCAGATTTGAAGTTCTGAGCAGAAATTTACAAGCTATAAGAAGAAACAATAAATTGATGGGGGGAGGGGGGTTATTGTGCTGTTAGCTGGAAAGTTTCGGCAAATGTTATCCCTCAAACCCAGAGGTAAACGGGCAGACAAATTTAAATATGACATAAAATGTTTATATTTATAGCCGCAGATCCGAAAACATGCCCTCCATAAAAACATGAGGGTCATTTAAGAAGCTATGCATCATCTGCACTATTTACTGAGATACTTAAAATAGGCAAAGGGAATTAATCTTCATACCATTCGTTCAGATTTAGTATAGTGCTGGTTACCACCCTAATAGAGCTAACTGGTAGAATATATCTTAATACATGTAACATCAAGGTTACGCCAACAGAATGGTTAAACGAGCGCGCTATATTAACTCCGAAACACAATAAAGAGGCAGAAATTAACAATATCTTACTAAAGACATTTGAAGAAGAAGACATTGAATGCAGGTCGTTTGACAAGAGTAATCCGAACAGACGATGCCGCCCACTACTTCATAGAATTTTTTACTGTTTTCTATCACGTAAACTCATTCTTAAAATCGGAACACTTGTAATATTACTGAAAAATCTCAATCGCTTAAAATTATGCAATGAAATTAGACTACAAGTGACAACAAGTCAAATCTTTGATTGAGTATATTGTAGAAGCCGCGGAGAACACTTGTGTGCTCGTAGAGACAATTTTCATCCAAAGAATATTGTTAATTTCTTTGAAATATTTGTTCGAATTTAAGATAATACAATTCTTTCACATTTTTGATTTGCCGTGAGTATTACTTAATCTCAAGGACAGTCATTGAAGATCACCACCATAGACTTAAATGAGAACTATTTCTTACAAGAACAGTTCTTTGTCGCACGTTCAAGAATGAGCCCTACAAAAAGACTGGTCATCTTAGCCTGAAAAAACAAAACCATAAATGTCATCTGCAACGAGGTAATGGCGTAAATAAAACACAATCTCTCTTACTATCAGAAAGTAGACAACGTAACCTGCAATCAAAATTAAAAACTCCCTGTACTAGGGAAGAGGGCCTACCAGTTAAACGAAAACTTTCCTGGCAGTAGGCAATGGAGCCAGCCACTAAATTGAAAATTTTCATTGTAATAGACAAAGAGGCTTAACATAAAAATGAAAACTGCCCTGGCAGTAGTCCCGAGAGACACAACACATAGCGACCACCATGTAATATTTCGTGGGTAACACCATACAGCCACAGAAGCATTAATGAACTCCGTATTGAAGAAGAAGTGTACATACTACGCAAGTTATTAGCACATAGTGTGCTTAGCTTTTTGCTCGGGTTCATTCCAATTATCAGTCACCCAGGTCATGCCGGATAATTTGTTAGCGGGATCCACACGTGTTTTAAAATATTTTCAAAATATGCGAACCAACTGATCTCCAAAGACGGCTAGTAAAAAATAAAATTGTATTTCTCAAAATGTGTTATTAAAAAATTTACGAACAAAATGTTTAATTTTATAAACTTTTGCTTATTCTTATTTTAAAATTAAAAGTAATACTTTCCATTTGTTTAGATTTTAGACGCTACTTCATTTAATTAATTTAGTTCATATTTCTTTTGAAAAACAGAAAGAGAAGTGTAAAATTTTGCAACTACAGAATTACAAAATTCTTTTGCTTAAAAATTAGTATCACACAAGACTTTAATGATATTTACTTTCATTACATGTATTTTGTATTTAAACTTTTAATTTTTCAATTAATCTTTATTTAAATTTTAAAAATGAAATATGTAAGTGTCAACATTATAATTCTCTTTGATCTTTATAGAGAAAAATTTAGTATAAGATACAAATGTCGCAACTATGAAATTTCTGTATAATTTTAATATTGTTTCACATTAAACATTAGCACTAATAAAAAAAAAATATTTAATAGAAATAGTTCTCCTTTTTCTTTTCTTTTCTTTTTTTTTCCTTTTTTTTAAGGTAAAGAATTTTTTATGTCGAAAATAAGAATTCCATTTGAAAGATTTGAATAAACTAACATTTCAATTTAACCTCTATACAAACGGTTTTGAAAAATAGCTGATTACGGTATTACTTTACAAACCTCTCTCGTATGAACTTTTGTTTTCTTTTCTTTGATATCTCTTAGGAAAGTAGATGAGTCAATAGTAATTAGGATTTTTTTTTAAATTACCATTATTTACTTCAGCCAGAAATATTTAAATTGCCATGCTTCTTATATTCTTTTATTTATTTATTTATTTATTTATTTATTTTTTAGTGAAAGATAAATATGTGTTTAAAACTTTGAATAAAAAGATTTTCTTTCTTTGTATATAGTTGGCTATAGAAAAATATATTATACAGTAACATTTATTTATATATTTTTGAAAATAAATATATTGTTGGGTTCTCGGGGTTTGTGAATGGCCTGATAATGAAAGGCGAATCTTTCAGAGGCTTAAAACTTTATTTACAGAAATTTCCAGAAGATTATAGGTCTATAAACCAAATATCAGCTTCAATTTCACCAGAAAACACAGCTTAAATAACAGTTGACAACATAAAATTCGCAGTAGAAACTGTATTATGGTACGAACACGCAGCAATATACTGTAATCAAACAGTAACAAGAGATTCAACCAGGAGCTCTTAACAGTTGGAGAGAGACAGACCCTTAAAGAGGAGAACGAAATTCCTTTTATAGGCTTCTATAAACACACAATTGTCTGGTTACTCCTCTAATAATAGAGTTAGAGCTTAGATTTTAGAGATATCAATAATAAGGCTTTTCTCGCTAAGGTCGCCAAAAAACTCATCAAGTTTGGTGCCAAGGCCATTACCTGCCTTGGTGAAGCTTTTTAACGGATTTTTAAAGGAAAATTAAACATTTTAACGCGAAAACAAGCTAGAAATGCAGAAAATTAACACACTTTTAAACAACACACTTTATAATTTAACTAAGTCTCTTTGAATGAAACATAATAAAAGTAACTGCTGTTACTTACAAATTCATAACATTATATATATATTTATATATATATATATATATATATATATGCATGCGATTTCAAGTTCAAAATTGTAAAAATGTTACAGGGCCTTGTAAAAAACGTTTGTAATTAAATACTGTGAACTGTGGTTTATACATTGTCGAATTATACATCAGTGCTTTGCATTCTGAATTGTATCTGACAGGAACTCCCGAACCTTTTTACCAAATAAATTTTTCATTATGACAACAATATGAAATAACGACTAATCTGTCAATGACGAGCAGAATGGTAGTTGGCACATAGTAAAACGTTTACCTAGTACTATATACTTGAGCAAAGTACACGGTAAAAAAATAAAAAAAACACGTTTGTCTGGGTATCACTTGAGGACGGCTGGACGGAATTCAACGGTGCTTCGCAGGAATTTAGATCTTTACCCAATTTAAAATTATATCTATCAACTTTTCCGAAATTACTCCCCTTTTCCCCCTGGGGGGGGGGGGCAAAAGACAAAAACACGTTTGTAAGCATAATTCGGCTCCTAATTACTTCACAGTAAAGAAATCGCACATTGGAGACTAGACATGAGTACAAATAAAACATTATCTGCGATTTAGGAATTTTCGATTTTTAAGGAAAGGGAGGGGAAAAAATTATGTATAATTTTCGAGTTTTTGATTCTGACAGAAGAGAGGAAAAAAGTCGTTTTTCGGGGGGAAATTTCAGAAATTCCGAATTTTTGAGTAGAGTTCTACTAAAGATGTTACAATAAGTATTGACAAACAGCCATGTGTCTTCTTTATGATATTTCCAAAAACACATTTTCGTTTTTTTTTTTTTGTTTTTTTTTGTTTTTTTTTGGGGGGGGGGCGGTTACGAAATAGCAAATTCATCCCCCCTCCCCCAACCTCTTTTAGCGCTAAATTTATCTTGGGAAATCTGTGGGATCTGCGGTCACGAAACTTGGTGCGTAAATTGTTTTTATGTATCCGACACTTATAGTAACGGGATTTTACGAAATTCCCCCTCCTTACCCCCTTGAGATCGAAGGGGCTATAAACACGTGTAAAAACTCGTTTTCGCGTTTGAATTTTCCTTAAATTATCTTAGAATGGCGAACTTTGGTGTGTGGATGTTGATTAGGTGTACGCTTTATGTATATTGGTGAGGTTTCACAAAACTTCGAACTTAGCCACTGGGGAAGAGGAAGTAAGAATCGGGTAAGTTGCTGCCGAAGGCAGTGATAACACGGACTCCTCACATTGCGAGCGAGAAAAATATCTACCGAAAATAGCGGGAACTTTAACTCACGTTAATTAATAATGATATAGGATTTTGACAACTCATTTAAGTATAGTGTCCAGTGAAGCGGGCATAGCCAGCTAGTATATAATAATAATAATAATAAAAATAATAATAATAATAATAACTTTTTAAAAGATAAACAAGTATAATTATAATTCAAACTACTAAAAAAAAATTGAAAATAGACATAAAATAAAAGTGTAGATTGCGCCATAATGTATAAAATAAATTCTTTCCCCAGACAACATAAACTCCACAGTTAATCATAACATTTTAAGTTGCTGTAAAATTAATATATATATATACATATGTTTGTTTTGAGATCGATAGCTACAAACGCTGTTGTCTCGAACTTTTATACTTTTCTTTATTATTTGATCTCTGTATACAATTGATCCATTGTTTGTAACATCCACATAGGACAGTGAATATCTTTCGCAATTGAGGATTCATGTTTCGACAAAGTTACAAGAGTTTTCGTAGCACACTTTTGCTGTTTGTGAAACCTTAATTGTTCATTTGAATCTAAATATTTTTTGACCGTATGTATTTTAAATTTAATTTAATTTGTATATCGAATACACATATTTAAAATCCAGAGTGAACTTTGTACAAAATTAGTAGTTGTGTTATCGGAATTGATTAATTTTCTAGAAATCAGTGACTGATAACACAATTTTATATTCATTATCGAAGCAAAATTAGGACATAAATGCAAAATTATATTGAAAATTGCTTCTATTTATTTATTATTGATATTAGTATTATTATTATTTGTAAAAAGAAAAAAATGATTATTTATGAAAGCAAGAAAGTACAAAAGATTAAAGTGATATTATATAGCATAATCAAATAGCAAAAATTTTAATTTTAATAAATTTTACCGTAAATGGGAAAGTAATAAATGTTATATGCATATATATATTATATATATATATATGTGTGTGTGTGTGTGTGTGTGTGTGTGTGTGTATAAATTAACAATCAAAACATAAGGCCTTCCTGCTTAATAATTAAAGGAACATAAACTATTTCTTTAAGTTCTAGTTTCTTCATAGTTTTAATTGTATATTCACAGCTTAATTTTTAAATATTTCTTAGAGTTAAAGCCCTAGTAAAATTATTCCGTGGTAAATATATGTCGTAATTCCTGTTATTTCGTAATTATTTTTACACTAATACACTTTAAGTTATTTTTATGTATTAAAAATAGCTTTTCTCTATTCATTATTAATTTTATGTCTGGTCATTAAGGAAAACATGTTAAATTAATATTACTTGTAAGCAAGAGAAATTTCTCTAAAACATTTTATGTAAATTATTTTCTGAAAAATTCTAAGACCTTAACAACAAACATGAAGAAAAAGTATATGCGTTAAATGGATTCGTGCATCATTAAAACTGCAAGGTCTAGCCTCATTAAATATGCATCACTTTAATCCCATAGTCAATAACTTATAAGATTTAAATAACTTTTTGGTTAAAAAAGGTACATTTGCATTAAATGGACAAGTTATATCATTTGGAATTTTAATTTTAAAAATAACTTAATAAAACATTTTTTTTAATATACATTTCTGTACGGAAAATTTAATATCTTCATCATATATGAATTAAATGTGGAAATAAACATTAACTGGGAAATCAAATAAGTGTAGCAATACAAAAATCATTCAAAGAAAATATCAAAAGGTATCTTTCGACAAGCCCGGTTACTCGCTAAATGTGATAGAATTGCCTTTTAATCATGCCTTATTGGAATAATTGTGCTTAAACTTTTTTCAAATACTGCCCAATATCTTTGTGAAATTTAGCAATTTGTGCAATGAAAGCATGTCTATATAAACACTAAAATTTTATACTTCACGAATCCCTGAAAGAAACAAATTCAAAACAAATAAATAGTAGTATATAAAAATATGATTTCGATCCTAACAAGTAATAAAAACATAAACAATATTAAAAACCTATTTAAAAATAATAATACACAGTAAAACTAAATGTTACCAGTAGTAAGAAGAGTAAGAATACGTAATATAGACTATAAAACTGTCAATACTGAAAAGCTGTAGTAGCAATAATACCAAAAAAAAAAAAAAAACTTAATCAAAGAAACATATATTCTACAAACTGCAGCAGTCTGCATATGTTTAAAAAAATTTTTAATCAGTTTTTTGCCAAAATTAGAGCTGAAAATTGTAGATAAGACTTTCTTTTCTTTTTTTTTTTTTTTTTTTTTTTTTTTTTTTTGTATTACTGTAGATTTGTAAATGTTAATTATTATAGAAATCTTTAAAATAATAACAATAAGAAGAAGAAGAAGAAGAAAATTTTATTACCTTGCCCATCAGCAGACGAACGGTTCAGATCTTGTAGCTGATAAACAAGAAGTGCCAGGTACGAACCCGAAAATAACGCTATAATTCGTCGAAGAAAAAACATGGCTATATATAGTAAAAAATAAAAGTAATGAATATAAACTAAAAATTGCTAAAAATTCTTTTCGAACATTGGTGATATATTTTAGTCGCAGTTTGGGCATAATTTCTTTTTAGCACTTTACTACAACTCTAAAAAGTGTTAATTACTTCGGTTTGTTTGTCTGTCCGTACTCTAACTCCCGTAAATATCCCCGGAACTCATTGAAACTTTATTCAAAGTTATTATGGGATGTTCCCTATAGGAATGGAGAAAATACGATGAGAGAAATGGAGTAAATACGACCATTGGTTTGTACATAGGGACAACCGAAATATTTCAAAACGTTGCGTTCTGTGTGAGGTATTTTAACAAACCATATTTTAAAATCTTTATTTTGACAAATTACAGTAAAATTGATATTTATTATTCATTTGCTAAAAAAAATGTCTTCTATAGAATATAATATGATTAGAATTAATATTTACCGGGCCACACCAAATATTTAAATGCATTACGGTCTGTAACTGAAAATTGGTGCAATTGCATTTTCGTTTTTATTAAGCATTTTAGCACTTTCACATATTGTTTAAGAGTGATTATGAATTGAATTAGTCTATCTGTCTATCTTTCTGCTAATCTGTCTATTTGTCTTTCAGACTGCCTTTATCTTTCATAACTATTTTCAGATTTTTTTCAAAATGATATATTTTAATCAAATCCATTCTTGCATTTTCCTTATTTAAAATGGTATAAACAGCAAAGTCATTTTGTACATAGGTACACCGAAATGAATAGCAATGCATTTAAATTTATGGGATGCATTTTTTATAAATTATATTTAAATAACTTTACACTGCACAAATCATAATAAAATTTACTTTTATTGTCCATATACTTAAACAATTAAAAGTTATTGTGAATTTAATTAGTCTGTCTGTTTGTTTTTTTGTCACCCTGTCTGTCCCTTATGTGATTGCGTAGGCAAAGTACATTGAAAGTTAAACGATGCATCGTGAAAGTACATTTGGAAATTGTTTATAATCTATAAGGATCGTATGATTTTTTGGTCATGTTTATTTGTGAAACAGTTCTCGATAAATTGTAAAACTTTCTTACTTGAATAATCAATTATTTACATCCCTTTATTTTAAAAATGGCTTCACTTTTAAAATATAACAATTTATTTAACAAAAACCTGAAAACGAATATATTTTATAGTGATTGATAATTGACAGAAATGTTCTTTGATGAATTAATATTTAACCCCTTCCCTGTCGGCGTCGCATGCCATGCAACGAAGAGAAAAATTGAATTGTTAAAAGCGAATTCGTCGCTACTTATACGTCTCAATGTAGCCCCCGATTATTTTTTGTATTTCTGAATATTGCTACGAGATAGCGTAACTTGATCCACTTTCTTCACGTTTTCGCTGTGAGATTACTGAATATATTGAATATTATTATTGAATATTATATACAACTATTGAATATTTTTGATATTCATTATCAAGAGTTTGTTTGAAAAAGTAAGCAATAAAATAATCAGCAATAAATGGTTTCAGTGTGGTTTTTACGATCTGATGGTCAAGAAAGATAGTAAAGCTGTTTTCATGGTAAGGCCACTTTACAAAACATATTTTACATATAATTAATAATACTTTTTATGCAGATATTTATCTTAAATGCCTAAAAGCAATCGATCTGATAAGTATAATAACAAAAAGAGTATTTTGCATTAATTTAAAATCTGGGTGCATTGCAGGAAAAACTGGAAGTCAGCAAACGGGTTATCACATGTATGACAACCACTAGGACAAGCAAAAGCTGCTTATTGACAAAAATATTTTGCATTTTCGTATTTAGAATAGATCATGCATTAATTTATAACAATAAATAAATAAATGAATAAATAAAATGCTTGTTTTGGGTCGGGAAAAAAAAAAAAAAAAAAAAAAAAAAAAACGACAGGGAAGGGGTTAAAAGGCATAATTGTAATGTTATAATTGTACTTGTGCATAGTCAAATTTAAATCTAAATGTACATTTCATTTTTAGAAAACTGCTATTTTTTAAGTAATTAAGTTGTTCAAAGCATATTCAGATACATTTTCCTTACCGAATGAGCACAATATAAGAAAACTTTGATACACAGAATAATTTGAAAAGAAAAAAAAAGAAATAGAAAAATTTATTTCATTCTAAAAGTCTGAAATGTAATGCAAAATGAGAGCATCATGAAAATATTCGTCAAACTTAAAGTCCTTCCTACTGCCGATTAGCAAAGAGATATTAACAAATATAGTATTTATCAAACATTGGTAGAATTAAATAAATATCACATGGGAAAAAATATCATGCAATATTCCTATATATTTATATATTATATTTTAAAATACATTTATTTATATATAAATCGGAAAAAATAAGAGAGATCTAAAAGAAATATTATCTTTCTTTTAAAATGACTTCTAGTTTGAAATACGTTCTTTTACTTATTTAGTATCGAATGAACGCAATACAAAAAAAAAAACCTTTTATACAATGAAATATTTCAGAAGTGTCAATATTTCACTGTGAATGGAGAAGATATAGAACATGACACGAGTGTCAAAATATAAATCACCGAAATCAAACAAAATGAAGTCTTTTGAACTGGCCGTTATCGACGACACATTCCGTTTCTAAAAGCATCCAAATAGAAAAATGCAATCTTTCCTCCTCAGGAAGTTTTAAACTAGTGCGTTTGAGTGCTTTTATTCAATATTTTCTCGAAGCGATATAGAGGAATGCATTTAAGAATAAACACATATTATATATTCATATATATAAATCACATTTTATCATCACGACGCTTGGAAACCAAGAAATACATCATGATCAAAATTATAAAGAATTCAAATACAAGCAATTTAACTGACGATTATAAATTATGGGGGGGGGGGGATAATTTAGCTAAAAGGTGATGAAAATTAAAATTATGAAATACTGCAAAATGTAAGTAAAATTCTGTAGTGTATGTAAAATTCTATAGCTCTGTAATCAGCCGTTTTTCCATAAAGCGACGGACACACACACACGCACACATATACGCACATCTTATGCTGAGATGCACAAAAAAAATAATTTCAAAATAATTTCAGTTCCTCTTAAAATACATATAAGCAAAACTATAGGGTGTTTTACTTGCATATTTATTTTGGCTCAATCAGTACCCAATGGTAATAATGTGTAAATTATTGATATAACTCCCTATCATCTTCCCCCTTTTTTTTTCAGAGAAACTGAAATTTTTTATATTCTAACTGTTATAACTCTTTGAATTTACACGATATTTGTTTACGGTTTTCATATAAGTTGCTCAATACTTTTGGCTATTAAATTATGCAAATGAATTTTTTTAAAAGCTTCCACATGCGCAGTTAAAAACTATTTAGTAAAAACGATCATATTTTGTAAGATATTTAACATTATCGAATTCTGATTACAGTATGCCGTGTCTAATGTAGTATGCCAAATTTCCTAAAAATGGCTTTGCACTGTGTTTAATACCTTACGGGTTATAACTAAAAAGGGGGATTTTTTTTTTTTTTTTTTTTTTTTTTTTGCATTTTTTTAGACCATTATATTTACTTAAATATATGCGGTATCCTCATAAAAAATTATACAAATAATTAGAAGATTTTTTTATAAATATACATGCTGCCGCCAAAACGCGTTTAAAGCATTACTTTTTACAAGGTAACGCAAAACATTTTGATTTTCGTTTAATTTTTTACTGATCTCTTTTCCCTCTACAAAGCAAAATGTTTGCTGAAATATATGAGGTGAAACATTTTCTTAATACTCCCAAAGTTTCAATATAGTTCCTAAAGAATTTTTCTAGGTATTTGACAAAACGCCTAAATTCGAAAGTGATAGATAGTGCTGGTAGATATTGTATTTGAATTTGATGAGGACGTTGCATCGTCGCCGACAGCCGAACCCCTATTATTCCATGCGGGAATTTATTGTGAGAATGTTCTATCACCTAATGTCTACTTACATTCGTATTACCTTTGTGAAGTTTGCGTTGATGCAAACTCCATATTAATTGTTTAATTAGATCACTAAATGGATAAGTAAGAGAACACAAGATTTGGATTAACAAGAACTAAGAGTTTATTTGAGCAGATTAATGGGAGGGTGGCCTGGCAATCAGACTAGCTCAGTCAGCGTATTACTCAATCAAAATATATGTATCAACAATTAAATTATATAATCTTAAATATCTCACCCCAGCAAACAATTGAAGGTGTAGAGACGGTTGCACTCGTAACTCCACTGCTGCGACTTCACTTTCGATCAGAGGATTCCCTACAGATCGAAATTCACATTCACGAGCGCTAGCAAATACTCGTACTAACACTCATCACGACTTATTCCTCACTCCTCTAAATCTCCACTACTCAATACTCGCCAAAATAAGACTTTCCACAGTTCACTATAATACTCCAATATCCACACTATAATATGCTCCGACATCCACTATAATATACTCCAACACCCACTCTATCTACTAAAACCATCTCCTTTTATACTTCTTCCTACACCCGCCTTCTTCATTTCAATCAATCCTTTTAAAATCACTTCTAATTTATCTAACACTCAGAATCTAATTCTTTCATTGCAGCACCCTGCCGACACGAAACTAACTCGACCTCAACTTTCGCCGAGTCACTGGCGACGAAGCAATTTTAACCGTCCCCACTTTCTACTTTGCTGGATCCAGCTTAATTCAAACAACTGTGGAGACGTTCTGTAGTCTCAACCTCACACCTTTAATTTGGTCATAGAATATTTTATCTTATGTCTTGAAATCTTATTTCTTACATTATGCTTTAATATATACCTTATTTTATTTTATACCAATGTATGGTTACTTCGCATGGTTATTTTCATTATTTACATGGTTCCTGCATGGTTATTTTCCTTATTCTGTTAGCATTTCTATTTTTTAGAATATTTAGTTTAAATCGCAATGCATAATAAACTATTTCAACTTTTATAATAAATTGTAATTATTATTGTTATGCAAATTGTACTATTTTCATCCTCATCTATCATTGATTACGATTTCTATAACAGTTTATAATTTATTTCTACTCAATCCAGCTACTTAAAAATAAAAATAACTTTCACATAATGATTTTGTAAAACATATTTAAAATGATAACGTAAAAGTTATGTTGGATAGTTTCATAATTTAAGTGCTTCCTCTTTCAATGCGATATAATGCTTTTTCATTAATGTTCAAAAAAATTCTATTACGCGAGAAACACAATAAAATATCATATTTAAAGACTTCGCGCAACAATGTAAACTGTCGTTCTTTTTTTCACAAGATGAATATCATGAAATGTGAAATTAATTTGAATTATAAAACGTTTTTGCATCGCCTCATTAAAATTAATCTTACAGACTGAAATTTTTGAATGCATATTTTAATTATTCCGCGTTTTCGGCACTTAGGTTATTCGTTATTACAAATTTTAAGAGAAAAACGTTTTTGAGTTATATTTTTGAAGATTTTCTTCTTTATAAATCTTGTCAGAAATAATTTTATTTCTTCTAAGTTTAATGACTTGATCTTAACTTACTATTTATTCTCGTTCTAAACTTTAATTAAAAAAGCGTGAACGTGTGAAAATTTAAATATATTTAGCTGCGGTTTGAAAAATCCCTTTTCGGCAAGCTTAAAGGCAAAGGTAGATTCCTTTACGTTAATGTTACAAATGTAAAGAAATTTTACATATGCATTAATACTTAGCCAATGGCTTTGTTCCCACACATTGCATTATTTACGTCGCTATTCTGTTTTCAAGAAATTTAATTTTCAGCTAAAAAAGGATTTTATTCAATCTACCTTAAAATTTTAGGCTAGATTTATTGGTCTGTAAATGCTTCAATTTTTTTTTTTTTTTTAATTCAAGCTCATATTCATTCAACAAATAGAAGTCTTAAATATATACAATCCCAGCAATGGTCAATCTCGGAGGGGGCTATTGGGCTACACCCCTCTCCCCACCCAAGCTTAATCAAAATTATAATTTTTATATAAATTCCATATAACTGAAGTTCAATATCTTTCTTTTAAAGAAAAAATAATAGAAACGTGAAAGTGCACTTGTGACCTTACTATATCAACCAGTAAGCCTGACGTTACTATGTCAACTCAAATACAGTTAAGTGGTAGCGGTTTTTAGATAGTTATTTCATTGAAATTTTTATTGAATTATTGAAAGTTTTGTATTGTGTTTTTATGATTCTTATTGTCAGATGAGTAAAAATTGTAAAGTGAAACTGTTTTGGTTCACATAACCTGGAACATTAACATTAGTTAACATTGGACCATTTGGCATCGCTGAATTTCAATGTTAATTGTTATGAATTTAGTAAATTGTATGATTTGGCGAGATTTTGGTGGCAAAACTTGCGACTTCTCAATGAAATTTGTGATTTGGCGGCAAAATTTGATAGTTAACGACGAAATTTTTGACTTGGCGACAAAATTCGTTGTCAGACGACAAAATTTGGCGAGCTTGGCGATGGAGAAAGGCAGCCTTGGCGTCATCATATTTTCTTTCCACGCGAAAACCTTATATCTCTTCACAGACCAATATCTTGTTTCGACGAGATAAAAAGTCAACGGAAGCTGTAACGTATTACTCTCAATTGTAAGTTTTAAATTCTTGCCTAAACCGACATTCACCACAAACGATATTTGTATTAAGATTGACGTATTATTTTAATTTTATATTTTTAAATGATTAATTAAAGCGTTTAATATGGTTTTTAATTAACACACTCTTATTAACTTGATTTGATGCAACTATTAATGTATGTAACGGAATTTTGCAATTCAATTTTCGGTAACTTCTTGTCGTCCGAAGAACCTGAAATTTTGCACACGACTTCATTATCAATGACAATACTGGATACAAGTATTTTCAGGCACTTTTCTGATCAGGAGCAGGTTCCAGGGGCAAACAAAAAATCTATACTTATACAAAACTATCGTATGTGATACAGGATTTGGACGTATATATATAATGTAGAGTGGCAACAATTAATTTTTTTAATAAGATTTAAAAGTATGTAATAGTTTTCTAAAGTCTTTATTAGTTCACTTTTCAATAAAAGAGTGTTCTTTATTTTTTTTTAAATGGTATAATTTTATTTATCAAAATAAGGGAATTCGAGTAATGAAATACTTTAGTTTAAATTTAAGTTTTTATGAAAGTAAACTTCAACGGAAAATTCATTAAAATCGTCCCTAGTTTATTTGTCAAAGGGATAATACCTAAATGTCCCCAAATTTATTACTTTTTCTATCATGCCAGTTTAATTCATTTAGCATCGATTTACACGATTTTTTTTTTTTTTTTTTTTTTACGATGGCATTTATCTTTTACATTATAGCATCTATGTCATAAAGCTAAGTCTAAATCTGCTTAGCCATAAGATATGTTGATTTTATTTACATATTTATTTATTTATTTATTTATTTATTAACTTTTATTTTATTTGTTTAAAATCATGGATAAAATTTTATTTAATTTTTCTCAGTAGTTCAGTACATTGTTGTAATTGTAACGTCATATTTTCTGTTAAATTAAAATTTTTTTTTTTTTTAAATCAGGTTATTACATTGTTTAAAAACATGATTAAAATTTTATTATATTTTAGTGATCTTTTTTATTATAGTTTGCACGTGACATATGCATCAGATTATAAATTTTTGCAATGAAAGCTACATAGAAAATGTCGGCTACATAGAACAATTGATGTAAAAATAACTTTTTAGCCTGTAACTTCTAAGCAATTGAAGCTATCGAAAAAGTTTAAATACAAAAATTCTTCTTTAGGGTAAGGCGGTAATTCGCTTGATTTGAATATTTTCCTATTTTCAATAATAAAGAAATTATGGGCAAATGAAAATTTCCACCCCCCACCATTTCCACCCCCTTTGAGCTGGATACCCCATCTACGAACTCGACCGAGATTTTTATTGTCCTGACAACATATCCTGAGCTGGTTAAATTTAAATAAAAATTACTCCAGTTATCGTGTTCACAACTTAACATGGGAAAAAGCGTTATACATATATATATATATACCTATATATATATATATATATATAAACTTTTGAACGGAGGGTGGTTTTGGGTTCTAGGGGTCATGATTGGTGAAGATATGAAGAAATTTTCCAGAAGTCGTGTCATGAGAACCATTGCAATAGGTAGATCTCCTATAAGGAATCTACCAAATAGAAAAACCATAAACAATAACAAAACATAAGACACGAATTCAATTTTAAATATATTCATTCTCATAAAATTTTTATGCATCAAACTCATATTATTAATATTCAATTTCTTTAATTTTTGTGCAAGAGATATTTTTCTTTCTGCAAAATATTTTTGTTTAAAAAGAAACCTATTGACAAATCAAGCAAACATTGTCTAGTTTTTAATGACTTTAACTTTTTTTTCAACAAACGTTTGAGTAAAACGTCCCCGCTTTGTCACTATTACTACTTATATTAAGTTATATATTCTATAAGATCTTTCATATTAAAATATATGCATCGAATGCACGTGCAGAGCATCCGTGAATGGATGGATTGAAGGGCATATTTTGATACTTTTTGCATTTACATATTTTATACATTATTTTATACTTTCCTTTGAATGATGGATTTAATAACAGATTAAATATAACGAATGAATTCGCTGGCATATTGTTTAAGTGAAAACTAAAGCATATGCAAAGACATTTTGTAGGCTCATAAAAAAAAGCGTATTATTAATTTAATTAATTTATATATATATATATATATATATATATATTCTTTTTACATTTCTTTACATTTTTTAAATGTTTATTCTCAGCTATTATTCTCAGCTATTATTTATTCACAGCTACTGCGCTGCCGAAGGCAGTGTGGACCCGGTGCGACTTTTTACCCGATCAGAAATTATTATTATTATTTTTTTTTTTTTTCTTAAGACTAAAAGTTACGGTTAGTGATTCATTAATTATAGTTATTCATTTAAAAATACTGACCCGCTAGCCGGCGAAGCTCGCTAGTTGTTATATTATTTTATGTTACTAACTGTTTACTGTATATATAAATTGCATTGTTTACTAAAAATTTTCTACGTATTTTCTTTTTCTTTGTTTCTTTTATTCCTTATATATATATATATATATATATATATATATATATATATATATATATATATTAAACTGTAAAATCCACTCATTAAAATAAAAATTCTGTCTTTAGTATAAAAATTTAAAGTTATTTTCGCAATGTTTCTTAGAGTTACTACGTGGTATGTGTCAATACAATTACGATAACTGAATTTGGTCGGGACGATATAAGAGAGGCTAAATTGAATGATTATATTAAGTTCATTTCCATTTGTTAAATGATTTATTTGAATCAAATTTTATAATTCAATATTTTAATTTGTGGAGATAAGACAATATTCATGAACATAAATATTAGAGGACTCTATGTGACTATAGTAATTAACAAGTGACAAAAAATTCATTTTAAATAACTATAAGAAGCAAATAGTTTTATATTATATTAAAAAATAAAGTTCTAAAATTTACTTGGGTTTTTCAAAATTGCTTTAAGCGATTTTTTGGTCAAACTTAGAACGTTCAAGCATAGCTCACTTTACGCTCTCAATTGAAAAATGAATTATTCCATACTGTATAACAGTTTCTCTTGCTCTATTTACATAATTTGTCGTGTTCATGTGGCAGCCGAATAATTATCTTTAAGATCTTCAGTACGTAGAAGGTTAAGTTGACCACAAACCCGGAGCATAGCGAGGCAAATAATATATTGTTAGGCTTTTACAAAAGAACAATATTGTTCTTTTGTTTTCTTACAATCATTGTTTTTCTGTGATTATCAAATTATAAGGAGTTCTTAAAAACATTTGCAGTTCTCCAGATTACTTTTTTTGTATTTAAAAAAAAATTTAACTTGGTACTCCGTTCTTCCCCGGACTCCCTTACATATATATATACACAAACAAAGTGGGATAATAAATATAATAATTCAACATTATAATATCAAAATCAAAAAACAGGAAAGAAAATTTTTAATTAGCAAGGTATTATTAAATTAATATTTCGAGAAATGAAGCATTATACAAAACAAATTATATTAAAATTTTAATAAATGAAGAAAAAACTTTGAAATTATATATATATAGTGTTACAAAATTGTAAATAATTGTGTTTATTTTTGTATAAATTCTTTCAAAGAGGCTTAGTAAGTTGATAAAGTGCTAATTTTGTCCATTTCTAGTCGTTTTAGCGTTGAAATAGCCTTATTTTCCCTTAAAAACGCATTAAAAATCCCCAGTAATGCAGGTAATGGATTTGGCGCCAAATTTGGCGACTTTTTCCCACATTGGCGATTTTTTTGGCGACCTTGGCGAGAAAATCCTTATATGGGATATACCAAATATGGAAGCTCTAATCCCATTGGCTGATGAGATATGGAGATTTTTGGAACGTTGCACGCTTTTCTACAGGAGTATATAAGCCTGCTTTCTCGCCAAGGCGAGTTAGTTCAGTTCAGTTTGTGATCAGAGTCGGTCAGCTTGCATTGAGCCTCTTCGAAAGAGACTTGCTTTAAGTGTTATTGCTATACAGTTTGTACTGTGGATTTGCTATTGACAGCTGTTGTTTAAGCTGTGTTTACTGGTCGAATTGAAGCTGATACTTGGTTTATAGACCTGTATTTTTCTGGAACTTTCTGTGAATAAATTACTGAATTTTTGTACGTTTGGCCTTTCATTCTCGGACAACTCACGAACCCCCAAGTACGCAACATTTCTGGTGTCAGGAGCGGGATTATCTGTGAATGGTGATAACGAGAGCTATGGAGCAAGAAATGAAGAAATTTCTAGAAGGACTCACTGCTCAGATGAATGAGTTAAGATCTGGATTGATAGAGAAAATGGAAACAGGACAAAGAGAAATGAAAGAAGGACAAAAAGAGATGAGAGATAGATTAACTGAAGAAATGAAAGAAGGACAAATAGAGATGAGAGATAGATTAACTGAAGAAATGAAAGCTGTACAGGAGAAAATGGAAACATCGCAAAGAGAATTGAAAGACGGTTTGACTGATGAAATGAAGGAAATAAAAGCAGTTCAGGAAAAGATGGAAGCCAGTTTTACCGAAGAAATTAAATAATCTAATCAAGATGAGATGAAGAGAGAGCTTTCAACGGCGAAAGAATCAATAGAGGGTAAATTAACGGTGATGGAAAATAGAATGCATGGAATAGAAGAGAAAGTTATAAAGATAGAAGAAAATTTTGAAGAGAAAGTTATAAAGATAGAAGAAAATTTTGAAGAGAAAGTTTTGAAAATAGAAGAAATTTTTGAAGAAAAAGCTATGAAGATAGAAGAAAATGTTATGAAGGTTGAAGAGAGTGTTACGAGGATAGAACGGAGTGTAGAGGAGAAATTTAAAGAAAACTTTGATCAAGAGCTGAAAGGAAGGTTTTCAGAGATAGAAAGCAAGTTTAAGAGAATGGAGGAAGATCTTGAAAGAAAAATGAAAGAGTGGAACAGAGAAGTAATAGGGAATGAACTGCAGAACAAGATTCGGAATCTCGAAGAAAAGTTTGAATCCATGCCTCAGGAAACTGAAAAGAGAGGTAAAAGAATTCAGAATCAGGAATTCATTAAGCTATCCACCTACGACGGCAGTTCCTTATGGCATGTATATAAGACGCAGTTTTTCATCGTTGCTGAAGCTAACGACTGGGACTCTACCGCCAAGTCAGTCCACTTAGCAGCAGCATTACGGGGAGATGCAGCCGAGACCCTGAGAAATGTTTCTAAAGAAGAAAGGAACGACTTCGAGGCCCTGACTAGAGCACTGGAGCTACAGTTCGGAGAGAAGTGTTCTAAGGACTATAGTCGCCTTCAGCTAAAATCTCGTTACCAGAAAACGGGCGAAAGTTTGCAAGAGCTGGCAGCGGACATTCAGAGACTGTCACACCTAGCATTCTCAGACTGTCATGCTGACACTCGAAACGACTTAGCTCTTCAGTACTTTATCGATGCTGTTCGTGATCCAGAAATTCAAAAAGCGCTGAGACTCTTCAACATCAGAGACGTAGAATCAGCTTTAGGCTATGCACTTAGGATAGAGGCAGCCCAACAAGCCTCCCGTAAAGACCGCCATACCATAAGAGCAGTCTCATTAAATGATACTCCTGCTGAAGAAAATGAAATGAAGAGAAATCTCGCAGAAATCATGAAGAGATTGCGCAGCCTGGAAACTAATAAGGAAATAAAGGACCGGAAGATAAAGTGCTGGGGCTGTGGAGGGGATGGTCACGTGAAGAGGAACTGCCCTGTACGACCAACTATAGGAAATCACCCGTCTTCGCCATCACTACAGGGAAATTAACAGGAGGCCATCTCGCGCGGCGGAGGTCGCCTGAAATTAAAGAGCCCTAATTTACAGTATTTCATGTTTCATCGATGAGTGGCAGCGATAATGGACTTCACGTCTATGGCCAAGTTAACAACACCACCTGCCGGATGATTCTGGACACAGGAGCCAACGTGACCATCATTAGAACGCATTTGGCTCAAGAACTAAAAGAGAAGATCATCTGGACTCCGCCCTGCGTTAAACTCCAGACTGGGACCAGAGACGAAATCAAAATATATTGAAAAATAAACTTGACTATCACTTTTGGGAATGTCAGTTACCATCATATGGTATATGTGGCTGATATAAGAGATCCTTTAATCATTGGAATTGATTTCCTGAGAAGATTTAACTTTCAATTGGACTTCAAGAATAATGAACTACATTCGAGTTCGGAAGACATCGCTGTGTTCAACACTGAAAATCAAGACATTCAGACAATTTGCCAGATAACAGCCAAGTCTGAAATTTCCATCCCTCCACACACAGAGACAATAGTTTCAGGAACACCACCTACAAAGCAATACTTCCGCGATGGACTGATTGAATACCCGAATACAGACAATAGCCCAAGAGGAGTTCTGGTAGCTTCATCTCTAGTTGATCTCTCAAAGAGTACTATTCCTGTGAGGGTCGCAAACATCAGCGATAAGGTCCGAACAGTGAAGAAGGATGAGGTGTTAGGAGCCTGCACTCCTGTAACATGCATAAACCGCCCCACGCAATTAACCGAATCCAAGACTTCTGAACAATTAATAACGGAATTATTCAAGAATGCAGAGTCAGGAAAGGAACAGAGATGTGCTGCGGAGAAGCTACTCCAAGAATTTAAAGACCTTTTTTCTCGAACACCTGAAGACGTCGGGAGAACGAACATCACCCAGCACAGAATTGATACAGGAAATCATCCTCCAATCAAACAACATCCAAGAAGACTTCCATTTGCTAAGCAGGAAGAGGGTCACTGAACTTCTAAGTGAAATGCAGCACAATGATGTCATCGAACCATCAACGAGTCCTTGGGCCTCTTCATAGTACTGGTGCGGAAAAAGGATGGTTCAACAAGATATTGCGTGGATTATCTTCGTTTGAATGACATCACGAAGAAAGACAGTTACCCTCTTCCCAGAATTGACGACACATTAGACACACTTGCTGGCAATAAATGGTTCTCGACTTTGGATCTGAAGAGCGGTTACTGGCAAGTAGAATTACATCCTGATGATCGTGAGAAGACTGCATTCACCACGGGACAAGGACTGTGGCAATTTAAAGTTATGCCGTTCGGATTATGTAATGCACCTGCCACCTTCGAACGCCTGATGGAGACAGTGCTAAAAGGACTTTCCTATGAAGCCTGTCTGGTGTATTTGGATGATATTATCATTGTGGGGCGCACCTTTGAAGACCATCTACGAAACATCCGAAAGGTGCTGGAGAAACTCAGAATGGCTAATCTCAAATTGAATCCATGCAAGTGTAACTTGTTCCGTCGTGAAGTGAGCTACCTGGGCCATATCATCTCTGCCGAAGGTATGAGAACTGATCCGGAGAAGATCTCTGCAGTCGAGAACTCTCCAAAATATACACCAACTGCGAAGTTTCCTGGGGTTATGCACTTACTACAGGAAGTTTGTCAAGGGTTTCTCAAATATTGCCAGACCACTCCACAAGCTGACGGAAGCCAAACAGAAGTTCCTGTGGACAGATGAATGTGAAAAAGCGTTCAAGCGACTTAAAGAGGCTTTAACATCATCGCCTATCTTGACGTATCCACAACCCGACAGACAGTTCATACTTGATACAGATGCCAGCCATGAGAGTGTCGGTGCTGTTCTGTCGCAGGAAATTGATGGTCAAGAACATGTCATTGCCTATTGGAGTAAATGCCTGTCTAAACCAGAGCGAAATTACTGTACCACCAGGAAAGAGCTACTCGCCATCGTAAAAGCCATAGAACATTTCCATCATTACCTCTATGGCAGAAGATTCCTGCTCCGGACTGACCATGCATCTTTAACGTGGTTGCTCTAGTTCAAGAACCCGGAAGGACAGATTGCCATGTGGATACAACGCCTCCAGGAATATGACTTTGAGATACGTCATCGTAAAGGGACTCTACATGGTAATGCAGATGCCTTGTCACGGAAGCCCTGCTCGGAAAGCTGCAAGTACTGCTCTAGAGCCGAACAGAAATACCTGCCGATAAATCCGGTTGCCTGCCAAGTTACTGTCTCAACACCATCAGATCAAGGTACCGATCCATGGAGTGACGAAGAACTTACACAAGCCCAGTTGAAAGATCCTGACATAAAGCCAATATTACAGCTGAAGGAGACTACCAGCAACAGACCTACCTGGCAGGACATTTCCAGATTTAGTCCCATTACGAAAAGTTATTGGGAACTTTGGGACTCTCTTCATATCAGAAACGGCGTATTATACAGAAAGTGGGAATCTGATGATGGAAAAAGCTTCAGATGGCAGATGTTATTACCAAGTTAAAAAATTCCAGATGTTTTAGAACAACTGCATAGTAGCTCTACCGGAGGCCATTTTGGGATAATGAAGACTCTGCAGAAAGTTCGGGATCGCTTCTACTGGTGCAAGGCAAAGGAGGATGTGGAGAAATGGTATAAATCCTGTGATGCCTGTGCGGCACGTAAAGGCCCGCAGAAACGAAGTCGAGGAAGAATGCAACGGTATAACGTGGGAGCACCATTTGAATGGATTGCACTCGACATCTTGGGTCCTTTGCCCCGGACCTCCAGTGGAAATAAATACATCCTCGTCGTGATGGACTATTTCACCAAGTGGCCTGAGACGTATCCCATTCCCGATCAAGAGGCATGCACAGTCCTAGTGCAACAATGGGTGTCAAGATACGGCACGCCCCTACAACTTCATAGCGACCAAGGTAGGAACTTTACCTCTGCTGTTTTCAAAGGACTGTGTCAACTACTCAGCATAGACAAAACCCGGACAACACCCTTACATCCCCAGTCGGACGGCATGGTCGAGAGGTTCAATCGTACCATCCTGAATAACCTCTCTCTTCTAGTATCAAAGAACCAGCAAGACTGGGACTTGAAGTTGCCATTGTTCCTGCTGGCTTATCGAAGTGCTGTCCATGAAACCACCGGCTATACTCCAGCCCAGATGCTCTTTGGACGTGAACTTCGTCTCCCATGTGATCTCCTGTTTGGTTGGTTACCCGATGCGCCTTCATCGCCCGAGGAGTACATCCAAGATCTCCAGGCACGATTTGAGGACGTACACAACTTTGCTCGGGAGCGGATTAACATGGCAACGGAGAAAATGAAGACAAGGTACGATCTAAAGGCTACACAACATGAGTTCCAGGAAGGAGAGAAGGTCTGGTTGTGGAATCCTGTTCGACGCAAAGGATTCTCTCCCAAGTTACAGTGCAACTGGGACGGACCATACACAGTCTTAAAAAGGCTGAATGATGTAGTGGTGCGGATCACTAAAACACCCTTATCAAAACCGAAGGTGGTGCACTATAATAGGCTAGCCAAGTACCACAAGTAACGGTAATATTAAAATTAAAAATGTAAATACTGGTAAAATTTGCGCATGCGTAATATAAATATTTGTATATAAATACTTGTACATATTTGCGAATTTTGTAAATATTTCTCACTTGATTTTTGTTTCTATTTTGTCGGTATATGCAAATTAGTTTTTGTATTTGAGATTGTGTAAATTTGGTTAGTTTCGCCTCTTAACCAAGGGTTGCACTGCCCGGGACGTGCAGTCCTTGGGAGGGGGGCAGTGTTACAAAATTGTAAATAATTGTGTTTATTTTTGTATAAATTCTTTCAAAGAGGCTTAGTAAGTTGATAAAGTGCTAATTTTGTCCATTTCTAGTCGTTTTAGCGTTGAAATAGCCTTATTTTCCCTTAAAAACGCAATAAAAAACCCCAGTAATGCAGGTAATGGATTTGGCGCCAAATTTGGCGACTTTTTCCCACCTTGGCGATTTTTTTGGCGACCTTGGCGAGAAAATCCTTATATGGGATATACCAAAAGTGGAAGCTCTAATCCCATTGGCTGATGAGATATGGAGATTTCTGGAACGTTTCACGCTTTTCTACAGGGGTATATAAGCCTGCTTTCTCGCCAAGGCGAGTTAGTTCAGTTCAGTCTGTGATCAGAGTCGGTCAGCTTGCATTGAGCCTCTTCGAAAGAGACTTGCTTTAAGTGTTATTGCTACACAGTTTGTACTGTGGATTTGCTATTGACAGCTGTTGTTTAAGCTGTGTTTACTGGTCGAATTGAAGCTGATACTTGGTTTATAGACCTGTGTTTTTCTGGAACTTTCTGTGAATAAATTACTGAATTTTTGTACGTTTGGCCTTTCATTCTCGGACAACTCACGAACCCCCAAGTACGCAACAATATATGTATATATATATATATATATATATCTGTTGCATATTTTTAAGGGCAAGTATAGCAGCAGGCTGATAACAATGAATCGTTTCTGAGACAGTGATATATGAGATCATAAAGAATCACTGTCATTGCCGAACAACTCAAAGTTATATACATAAACAATATTAAAACAAGTAAAAACGATAACGCCAGGAACACCAAAGAAAAAAAATTGGGAAGCAGACAGCTGTTTCGGTAGCATTTAGCATACCGTTTTCGGTGCATAAAGATATGAGAGAGAAGTGCTCTTATATCTTCTCTCTCATTTGTTTATGCCTGAAGACAGTAAGCTAAATGCTGCCGAAACTGCTATCTGCTTCCCAATTTTTTCTTTTTGTTGTTCCCGACGTTGCAGTTTTTACTTGTTTTAATAATCTAGCACCAAGTCTCTTTTTAACATCTATACAATATCTTTGATAGGTATATATATACATACAATTTTTTAAATATACAATTTCTTTTGTTTTTTAAGTAAGAGATGGTGTTCTTTACACAAATTAAGATTTCAACTTAAAAAACTTAAAAATATTTTGTAGTCTCTCTATCAATTGAACATTCATCTGAGCATGTAATTCAAGCATTTATTTATATATAGATAATTTTATTTCAAGTCTTTTACACCATCTAAACGCAAGCTTTAAGCTTAGACACTTTAATTTGTATTTTTAAGCGTTAATTGGTACTTATTTAAGATTTTAATGAATTATAACTGCTGGGCAAAAGAAGCCATTTGTTAAAAACGAAATAATAAAATAAAAAATCTGATGTGGGCACCACATGACTTCCTTATACACTTTTAGAAATATACATAATGTTAAAAAATATTTTCACTGGACCCGAAACAGTTGGCTAAAAATATTAAAAAAAAAATGCATGCATACGTAAAAAAATAAATAAATAAATAAATAAAATTGTGCCTTGAGGGGACTCATTTTAAAATCCTTAGGGGGGGGGGGACTCATGTCAAAGTTGTGCCTTGCGGGGACTCATGTCAAAGTTGGGCCTTGGGGGGCCTTATTTCAAAGTTGCACCTTGGGGGGGACTCATGTCAAAGTTATGCCTTGGGGGGGACTCATGTCAAAGTTGTACCTTGGGGGGGACTCATGTGCCTTGGGGGGGACTCATGTCAAAGTTGTGCCTTGGGGGGACTCATGTCAAAGTTGTGCCTTGGGGGGGGGGGGACTTCGGATCCGAAACAATTTGATAAAAGTGTTAAAAAATGCATTTTCACCGTGTTTCTGAACTATTCCGGAAGTTTCAAATCTCTAACTAGTCGGGAAGTTAGTTAAATAGATTTTCTGTTGAATCATATAAACGCTGCTAAAGGCAGCAGTGACACGAAGCAATTGGCTAAAGATATTTAAAAAATGCATTGTCACCGTGTTCTGAGCTTTTCTGGAAGTTTTAAATGTCTAGCTAGTCGGGAAGTTAGTTAAAAATCGATTGCAAAATTTGTACTGGTAACGCTGCCGAAGGCAGCAGGTATCGGAAACAGTTGGCCAAAAATATTAAAAAAACGCATTGTAAACGTGTTCTGAGCTTTTCTGAAAGTTTCAAATGTCTAGCTAGTCGGGAAGTCAGTTAAATTGCAAGATTTGTCCAAACCGTTTTTGAGTTATTACCGTTTTTTGATACATTATGGCCAAAACCAATGTATTTTTGGTCATTATGAACCTAATTTTCTAAATATCTCCAAAATGGAAAATCATACAAAGTCCAAAAAGGGAGGTGAAGAACTATATGTTATAACAAACCTATGTACCAATTCGCAACTTTCTACGTTCAACCGTTTTTGAGTTATTACCGTTTTTTGATACATTATGGCCAAAACCTATGTATTTTTGTCATTATGAACCTAATTTTCCTAAATATCTCCAAAACGGAAAATCATACAAAGTCCAAAACGGGAGGTGCACAACTAGATGTTATAACAAACCTATGTACCAATTCGCAACTTTCTACGTCCAACCGTTTTTGAGTTATGCGACATACACACACACACACACACACAGACACACACACACACATACAGACGTCACGAAAAATCGTGTAAAATCGCTTATATCTCTAAAACGAGAGCTCGTGTTCAGACGACACTTGCAAGTGTACAACTATACATCATGACAGTCACACGTATAAATTGGCAACATTCAGCGATCATTCGTTTTCGAGCAATGTGAAATATAAAATCCATTTCGCAAATCGGGATTACTATACTTCCTTATACTTTGTATAAGGAAGTAAAAAGGGCATTATTTAAAAAAATAATAATAATAATAAAAGACTACAAAAGCTGTTTTACTGCCTCATAAATGTTTCAGACAGAATTATAACGTCAGATTTATGACCAGTACTTGGAACACTCTAAAAGGGACCACACACACTAAGCCCCTTAGGCATCCGCCAAAAAAAGCCCCTGCTAGGTCTTAAGAAATGCACTAAAGAAATCTAGAAGCAAGCAGAGTGGTCCAAACTGGGTACAATCAGAAGAAGACCCAATAAAGAAATCACAAGTGAAACCCAAACACCCAATAAGAAAAAGGCAAGAAGAAAACCTCCTCAAAAAATTATAATGAGAGACCTGAAGGAAAATTAGAAGAAATTTTTAAAGAAGAGGTTCTGAAAATTGAGTTCTGACTGACAACATGTGAGAGTCTTTGACTGCCTCATCGCCCTGACTCATCTCAGCTACGTTAACATGTGCTCGCCGTTGGCCCAAATAATAGATATAAAAATACGTAGTTAATTAATTAAGAAAATTGTGGATTAAGTGTATATTATCAAGGAAAGGTGCCCTGTGATGATCCATCTTATGCCCTGGCTGCGCCCTAGCATCTAGTGATCTGGTGAGAAATTATTTTATTCATTGGTCAGTAATTTTTTTTTGTTTAACTTTGCAAACGCATGCCAAGCATACCTGTTTCAATGTACTCATCTTATCCCATTTCGATGCAATCAATATAATAATGTTTAAAAAGGAGATCATTGTGATCCCATTTATGTGGTATTTTGAAATCATAAAAATCATCATTTTAATTAATGTTCAAAAATGGAGATTTAATATAGAAATTGATTAAAATTATATGAGTCTAGTATTATTTGATGAGAGTAAATTTACTTATTAATAATCATTTTCCCTTTCAGATCAATGTTTATATTCTTAATTAGGTTAATTTTAGGGCATTTCACAGCGCATGCCCGAATATCGAATTGATATTCAAAGTGTACTACCACTAAGATGTCACCTTAGAGCCACGGAAGTAAGGGTAGTTTGATTTTGCTTGTTTTCGCCCAACAATAACTTTTTCAGGATTTTCAAAATAGATAAACGAATTAAAAGAATGTGATTGGAAAACTTACGGTGGGCATTGTATACTGCAAATGGGAACAATTAATTGAAATATTCAGCTCTTACCATTACTTTCTATTTTTAAAGAATTTATGAAATAATACATAAGATTAAAAAAAAAATCGAATTGTAAAATAATAATAATAATAATAATAATAATAATAATAATAATAATAATAATCTTAGTACAGAAAAATGTATCAGCTTCAAAAATATATACAGATAAATTTAAAATTTCATATCTTACTTGTGAAGCTCTAATATGCATATATTTATTAAAGTTCCACGTAGTTTCCTAACGCATTTCACATAAATTATAAATTTTCAGATATTTAAATCATATTTCTCTAGTTATTTTTAAAGCTTTGTGAAATATTTTCAACTTTTAGTTATATTACTTACAAACCGTATACAGATTTTAAAAATAGTGAAAAAGAAATATTTCATTAATTATTTATTAGAACCTTACAAGTTCTTAAAAAAATACTTTATAGTGACTTTTGAGGGAGGGGGGAAATCTTTTTGGAAGTTTTTTATCTAGTATAGTTAAGTTCTCGGAAATTTCTGGAAAAGTGTAAGTTAATTAATTCTTTTCAAAATATTTCCCAGAAAACTGTCAGAAGCAGCACTGATATATGAAACAGCAAATTTACTTTCAAGATATGTATTTTTAGTATAAAAATATTAAAAATATTTATTAAACAGCTAAAATACCTTGCTGCACATTTTTTTTCTGTATTGTAATAAATATTGATCTAAAAGATTCTTACCTGTATAATTCTATTAGAAAATATTTTAATTCATTCCAGATTGTTAAAATAGGTTATTTTATATATTATTTTATAGATAGGTAATTTAAATATATACCTATCTTCATATAATTTAACAAAGTTTGCTATATAATGAAAACTCAATTCATGTTAAATTCTATTTACTGTTTCTATAATAAAATTTAAATTTTTAAGCGGCAACCATACATCTTCTAATAAGTAAAAGTGCCTCATACCATGTTAGGATCATGCATAAATATTTACACTGCATGAAAAAAATTTCCAAGATATTCTAAGGCAAATATCAAGACTGAAGTCACTTTCCATTGTTTCGACATGGAAAAAAGAGACTATTGAGTAATTTTAATGATTTCATTAAATATGTTAGGTAATATCTCATGTAATTTATAGATGCTAATTAAAATTAACTTCAGTTTGATATAATAGTTTACTTATTATCTTAAACACCTACATAAATCATCTTATATTTAATATATACAGTTACTGTGATGTTAATTAAAACTTATTTTATTTATCAATTACTTTTATAACCCTCATTTTAAAACTGAAGTAGTTATTTAAATCCGTAAATGCTACAGATTTGTGACAATTATTAATAACAATTAATATTTATTAATAATTGTTATGATGAATTTCAAATCAAACACATGAGCAGGATGAAGCATGTAGGATCAAAAATAAAAAAATTTAAATGCAGTGATTTTCTTTTTTATTTTTAAGTTATCAACCCACTCAATGAACACCACCCAAGCCCCTTAATTAAATATTTGCTCACGGACAAAAGCATATTAAAGTTTCATGAATTATTTAGTATGTATTATACAGCTAGTTCATAAATTGCAATGCAAATCTTCTCTCCTTATTTAGCGAGAACTATTCCCTAACAGCACAAAATATTCCAGAAATGTAACAATCATATAACATTGAAACATTATGAAACCTTCCGAAACGTTTAAAACCGTTCAGATTACTTTCCGATTAGTTTCAAAAACGTAGAAATGTCCGCGATCGTAACAAAAAATCAGATACGTAACAGAAACGTTACAATCACTTAAGAGATATAAAATCAAAAAGGGCAAATGTTTCAGAAAGGTATCAGAGAGCATACTAAAACGTGTTACGTTTTTGAAAGATTGTAAGCTTTTTGCAACATAACTGAAACATTCTGTGCTGTATGGGTTAGGTCGTTGCAAAAGTTCGTGCGGACGCGGATCATTTTATTGCCTCCAAAGACGAGAGCTTCTATCGCCGTGGTATACATTTGTTACCCGAAAAATGGGCAAAGGTTGTAGAAAGTAATGGAGAGTACTTTGATTAAAAATTGTCATTTGATTTGATGTATTTTGAAATGAAGCAATAAAAAACCGCACGAATTTATGCAAAGACCTAATAATAGAGTTTTACTTTAAATAAAGTCTGCGTCTACTATTGCGCTTTCTTTCTATAATTTTATTAGATGATTCTATAAATTTCTTACATCTTCATTAGTCAATGTAACATCGTCTTTAATCTACCTCTACTTTATAATTATGAGCAAAAATTTATTTTTATATCTGCATATGAGGAGGTATGCTCATCGCTATATATATATATATATATTTAAAAAAAAAAAAAAAAAAAAAAAAAATGTTTTTAATTCAAACAAGGTTTGCCATTTATAAAATTGTATTAAATCTACTCAAGTAATTCTTAACGTTATAAGATAAAATTAAAAAATAAGTTTAAGTTTTAATGCATGCGCTTTTCCTTTTTACACAATATTTACAATTATATATCTAAGATTACGTGAAATGTCATATCTATTATAAAATATTACCTAATTGTAAATTATAAAAAAAAAAAATATATATATATATACCATTGTTCCAATAAAAACATTCACCATATTTTCCTACAAAAATTTATAAAAGATTTATTTTTTGGACAAAAACCCACATATTCAATAACTATGCTTAAGGTAAAGACACCAGTGCTCGTCACCCCTAAAATCTGCACCAGTAGTCGTCACCCTCTTAAAAGAAGTGTTAAAATAATCGTTTTATAACCTGTATGAATTTGAATCTACCCGCATAAGATTCTCCAAAGCCTTCTGCTTCTTATGACATAAAAAGTTCGATTTCAACTATTGGGGAAGAGTAGGGAGAAATAAAATAAGGGAAGTATACGTTAAATTACAATTGAATTGAGTCAACGTAAAGCAATTGAATAAGGGAATAGATATGCATTTCTTGATATATTTTGTTGTTCGCTGCTTTTGACATTGCTCATAAAGCATTGTATGTAATGCTTATGAAATGCAGAATACGAGTTATGTGCAACTTTTTAAAATTTGATATAATATAAAGGCTTTTAAGGTATGACGACTACTGGTGCATATTTTGCACGTTTTACCAGTGCTCGTCACCCCTGACGAACACTGGTGTTTTAACATTTTTAATAACTGGGTAACATTTTTGATGAAAAATATAATATTTTCGTTTAGAATTATGATGGTACAATTTTTACTTTAATTTGACTATCGGCACCAGTAGTCGTCAGGGGTATTCGTAAATGTAAACAAATGTTTTTTAACCTCAAGAACGTGAACTTTATTGCATTTGTAATTTTTGTATAGCTTGTTTAAATAAAGTCAGTCATGGTACCTTTAATTCACTATGACTGACTTTAAACCAACTAAAATTTTCCATATTATTTTGCTGGAAAAATGGCACAACGGCACATAAACATATTTAGTTATAAAGCGCTTTTTCTAGTTTTCTGTTATATATTTTAGAAAAACAGACATGATTACTCCATACATCTGTCTAATGTATTTTAAATTTTTATGATGTCATGGTTTTGCGAAGATGTATTTAAGTGATGCTTAAGTTTTTTATTGACCGTGATAACTTAATTTTAATTCATATATATTTCGAAAATGATAAAATACAAAGGCTTAATTTCATAGTTAGCATGACTGTGAGTCGGTTCAAAATTATGTTAAGGCTTTTTTGTTATGTTAGATACAGGTGAATAAAAACTTATATAGAAAATATTAAACATTAAAAACATTTATTATGATCATTATTTTTACTTTCATAAATTAAATAATTAACTTATTAACTTTCATATTAATCTCACTTATTAGCATTAAATTTTTACAAACAGATCGTATAGTGTTTAGAATAATTTTTTTTTTTTTATTAATTTAGTACAAAACGTTTACAAATACTCATTAGTCACCCAAAATACCTAACTTAGCATTTTAAGTCCAGTTATATTGAAAATTTTTGAATTAAATTTTCACTTCCCACAAAATAAAAAAAATAAACAGTTAGTGAATATACAGAACAACCCAAGTCCCAAATACTGACTCACAAGAAACTAAATGCAGATTTTAAAACAGTGGCCTTCCAGATTATACAGTAAGTATATTCACCAAACACAAAGGAAAATAAAAAGAAATAAAACCTATGGACTAACATTCAACCAAAGAATTAACTCTTAATTTAGCTTCTCTCACATTTGTTTTTCTAGGATCGAATGAGTACAAAAATCAAAAACCCAGCTCGAATGGAAAACAATAATCTCCTATAAGAGAAATTTTTTTTCGCTTTCCTTTCCTTTAGCTCCCCAAGGACTAATCCCGAATTATAAAAACAAAACTCCATATTTTTTTAAAAGTAAGTTTCAATTAACACAGTAACAGGAAGGTAATATCTAAATAAAAACATACAAGTAAAAATTAGCTTTTAAAACTGAAATGGTTTTATTTTAGAAGTAGAATTTTGATTTACATGCATCATATATTTTCAATCATTAATTAATATTTAGTCACAATCAAAATACAAAGGTATCCTCTTTATAACATATAACAACTTCTAACAATCACTAAAACTGACGCGAACAAGGCAGTGATATATATTTTTTTTTCTTTCTCTAAAACATATCTCAAGGTTTTAATACTGATTTCTACAAAACATAGAAGATGCATATAAATGATAATTTCACACATATTTAAGTAGTTACGAAGAAAAGGGACTAAAGCAAAATGAACAAAAATACTACTTAACAGGCTGCCAGGAGGAGTCACATTACTTCCTTTTCTCTAGGTTTTTCAACCTCTCGATTATCAGCCGTCAAGAAATAGAGCGAAGCAACTCCAGTTCTACAAATCTAGTCAAACATCTCGACGAACACTCACAGAAGAATTTCAGCGTATCGTAGTTTTTCGTCACGCCACTACGACTTAGTTCAACTAATTCAGGGCACGGGAGCGATGATGGGGATACCGGTCAGCCATAGATGAGAGGTTCCACATCCCACGAGCAATCCCAGAGAAAAAAAGACTCCAACAACCAAGCACAGCGAGACGCCAGGTAACCTCTACTCAAACTCTCAAGTCGTTTTTATTTTCGGAGAGGGCCAAAGCCCCTCTCCCTAAAACACAAGACAAAAAAAAGTATCTTACAACCACTCGAAAAACCGTATCATTCAAGCTCTGAACAAAAACCAACCTCTGATTCGTTGCCATTCCACTCGGCTAAAAAAAGAGAGTCTCATTCGCTATAACTACCCCAAAATATCCCCCTTGGTCACTCCCACTAAAAATTAATACGCCCTCATTTAAAAATATTTCTCAAACAAAATACACACGCCCATACAGTCAGCAAAACTTGCACGACCTCAATTCGCCCCCTCAGGTAGACAGGTATTTTAATCTCCGAGAGAATTTTTCCATTTCACTCCCCCACTGTAACCGAGAACTGAACAGCTGAGAGGAACATCTGTGACCGCCACACCCACCACGCTGACCTTCAGCGACCTAAGAAAGACACGTTTCACTCCGCTTGGAAACAAGAAAACATAGAACTGCTGCTCACGGAAGCAATGAATGAAAGAAAGAGAGGGAACACCTCTTTATTGTACGAAAAATGCGAGGGGAAAAGCATCCCTTTTTTTTTTTTTGTTTGCTTACAATTCTCAAGAGAAAAAGTATATATACAAAGAATTATTGACCAAAAATACTTCTCAGAATTGAATATCTTCCTACCGTGCAATACATGTGATTACAAAGCGTTTTGAAACTAACATAAATATAGCTAAGAAAACCTATCTTTTTTCTTTCTTCTTTTTTTTTTTTTTTTTTTTACAGAATAGAGATTTTAATTATGAAATATTAAAAACGAACAAGCAGTTATAATTCATTATAACAACACCCCGTTACCCCAATGAAAAAAAAATTTTGCAAAAATTTTTTTTTTTGAAAAGCCGCTGAAAATTCAAAGGCAAAGTGACCAACCATCAAAAAGTCAAACATCGACCCTAAGACAGAAGACAGCTAAGGCCCCAAACCTTCCTCGATCCGCAAACAGACGTCTCTATCTGCAAATCGAACTTGCCACTCTCAAAGACATTTATATTACAAACTAGAAAATAGCTATTGCCTGAACCCAGAAATCCTCCCTGAAAAGTATTAGCACAGCCTCAAGACCTCCGTAAACTCACACATCCACACAGACAGAACTTCCAACTCCAACCTGAACCACAACCACATGGCAGAGCATAAGGACACGTGCACCAGCCTAACCGACACTTTTAAACTCCAAAAAAAATCTAGCCAATCACAGATGACATAGCACGGCACAAAACTTTTAACCACGAAGGCATTCACAATACCGCACCAGTCGGACCGCAACCAGATTCTACCAAACCAGCCTTGACATGCACCCTTAACACTTGCCACCTATACCGCCCTTAACTATCAGACAGAATAGACACAATTCCCCTGGACCAACTACCTTAACGACCAGGGTGGGCAATGATTAGACATATTTTTTTTTCTATAAACCACTACCAAAACAGGGACAACATGAACACTCCTGGCAACCCAAATACAATTAAAAAAAAACACAATAAATATACATAAATGCAGAAAATATAAAAATATACATACAAATAAACAAAACCATTACATGATAAATTTTTACAACACAACATTTGAGAACCTTATTTTTTTTTTTATCTTTATACATAAAAAAAATTTTTTTCTTTTTTATACGACCCATGAGAGCCATATACACCACAACTAAACCTTAGGGAGAGAGAAAACAATGCTACAAGACTCGCGCCTATCGACGCAGAAGAGACACTTTTCTCTACAAGCATCAATCATTACAGACTGTGATATAAAAAGAGATTAGAGCCAAATTTTCCCTTTTTTTTTTTCGAGAGTTCTAATTTTTCTAAACAAAAATTTTTGTCAATTTGTACTTATCACTGCAAGGAAAACCATCAATAATCATGAAAGAGAATATACACTGTCTCACATGCGGAATAAACAGCATTAAAAATACACTTTATACTAAAAAAACAAAGGTATGTTCACACATAAACAAAAATTATAACACAAATTGTAGGCAAGCCCGAAAAACACAGATCACAGAGAGGCAGGTACAAACACATTAACATTATCCTCCTAACTTATTTTATTTACATGAAAACCCCCACCAGTTTTTGTGAAGGACAAGGTATCGGAGAGATAAAGAGAACAATAACAAAAAAAAATCTAATTGCAATTTTTATTGTAAACATGACCTGCCACCCCAAATTTATTTTAAAGAATTTTTAGCCTACAACCTTGTGACTGAGACAAATCCCCTTACATGATATCCCGAACCCAAAAAAAAAATTCCCCAAAACCTTAAGGTACTACGCATGCGCATAAAAGAACAATTTCTGACACTAAAATGATACCACAGTACAATGCCGGCAAATATATATACATATGTACATTACAAATAAATATTTACAAAGAAAAATACTGATATGAATGCTAACAATTACACGGTGCTGCAACAAAAAGAATACAAAACTAAACATATACATGCGAACAACTATCATAAAAGAGAGAAAAAAAAAAATTTACTATTTACAAATTTTGACCCCCAAAATGTATCTCATAATCGAAGGTTGTTACGTGGGCGAAGATTGTAATCATGTGTTGGCCTGGAAACCGTTTCCACACTCAGTTCATTTTTTGTTGTCCTAAGACTTTTTGGAGTAGTTTCCTCAATATTACAATTGTCGCGCTCGGCTTCGCTTACTGTCGGAGATACACTTTGTTCAATGTGAGCAGGACAGGGCACAGGGTGAGAGACCTCGGGGCTTACTAAGTTGGCATCAAAAGAAGAAGGAACCGGTTGAATTTCCTGAACAAAAATTTCACTACCCTGCCCCTGATCTGTGGGCAAAAAAACATTATAAAAGTTTGCGGCACTAAACCCACCATAATTTCCACCCTGAAACTGATTACTTTCCAGTAAATTATCCATACCACCCTCAGGTTGACCTAAATTGACTTGCTGATTCTGATTATTACTGGGATTTGCAGCAATTTGATCCAAACTCTCTAAAACCGGGAAAACTGGTTTGTCTACAATTTTCGACAGTCTGTCGACGTGAACTATCTGCACATTTTTTAAGTTACTAAGTTGTTGTATCTCAAAATTAACTGAGCTTACTTTTCTAAGAACACGGAAAGGACCACTATTGCATTTTACAAACTTTTTGCAAAGACCAGGCTTTATAGTAGGGGTAAATAGCATTACCAGGTCACCTACTTTAAGTTTCTTATCACAGGCTATTTTACTGCGAGCTTTTTCCTGCTTACAAGCCGCCTGTTCTAACAAATTCCGAGTTCGTGCATACACCTGTCTTAGAGTAGGGATCAAATTCTCGCAATAAGATGGCTGGTCATTATAATTTATAACATTATTTTCTAACAGAGTGTTGTAAGGCAACCTAATATCACGACCATAAGTTATAAAGAAAGGAGACTCATCAATTGTGGAATGGACACTTGACCTCAAAGCTAATAAGGCAAACTTTAACTTTATATCCCAATCGTCATGGTGATCATTTACAAGGTGAGCAAGGGCGCGGTTCATTGTTGAGTGTTCCGCTCGACCTGAGAATTTGAAGCTGGGTGGAAACTGGACGTGTGTACATGAGTTAAACCTAACTGTTTATAGACCTGAGCGATGGCTTGACTCATATAATTTTTACCTTTGTCAGTAACAAATTTTGCGGGAGTACCGTGCCTACAAATAAATTCAGCCAGAGTATCGGCGATGGTATCCGAGGTTATGTTAGGGATTGCGAATGCTTCAGGCCATTTCGAGAAACTGTCGATGTACACAATTACAAATTTATTTCCCCTCTCAGTAGTGGGATAAGGCCCACAAATATCTGAGTGTATGGTCGAAAAAGGGGCGTCGGGGATTTCTAACCTTTGGAGTTCGGCTAACCTTTTGGGTTTATGAGCTCTCAACTCCAAACAAGACTGGCAAGAGGCCAAAAGTCTTTTTACATTTGCATACATGCCTTGCCAAAAGAAATTTTCACGGATACGATTAAAAGTTTTATAAAAACCAGCATGGCATGCTAGGGCAGAATCATGCGTCAAACTGAAAATTTTTGGCACCAAAGCCTTCGGCAGAACAATTTTTTCACCAGCTTCACGTTTTGATTTTGGCGACAATTTTTGACACATTATAATTTCATTTCTAACAAAAAATTTATACGTAACAGGTTTTACAGTTAAATCTTTACAAAGACGCGCGCTAACATATTTACAAAAATGATCTTTTTCCTGAGCTAACTGAATTTCACTCAACAATGAACTGTTCCCCAAAATTTGTACCTCCTGCCCAGAATTCTCGACAAAATTACACTCAGCAACATCCTCATTCCTGCTAAATTGCAAAGTGTGGTCAACATACCTGGACAAAAAATCCGCCACTGAATTGCACTTTCCCTTAATGTATCTCGGCTCAAAGTTAAATTCACTGAGTGCGCACAACCATCTGGCAATCCTAGACGTGGGATCCCTTAACTTTAGAGCATGCGTTAGTGCGGCATGGTCTGTATACACTATAAACTTTCGGTGGAAAACATAGCACTTGAAGTATTGTACTGCCCAAACCACCGCCAACAACTCCCTTTCAGTAGCTGAGTACCTACTCTCAACATCCTTAAGTTTTCGGCTAGCAAAAGCTACAGGGTGTGGAAAACCAGTTTCATCCTCCTGGCACAAGACAGATCCCATTGCAACTGCCGAACTGTCGGTATAAATAATAAATTCCTTTGACATGTCAGGCAAACGAAGGGAAGGAATCTCAGCAAGTGCTTCCTTAAGGTCTCTAAACTCTGCCTCAGCCTCCTCATTCCAGACAAATTTATTTTTTTCTTTAGTCAGGTTGGTCAGGTTAATGGTCCGTTTCGAATAGTCACTGATGTGACGCCTATAGAAACCAATAGAGCCCAGAAAAGACCTCACTTGCTTACGATTTGTAGGTCGCTTAAATTTGTCAATAACCTCGACATTTTTCTTAGCCGGGAAAATTTTACCGTCTGAGACTCTGAAACCTAAAAAAGTTATCTCAGATTGAAAAAAATTACATTTTGATGGCTTTAATTTTAGATTATTTTCTCTGAGGCGATTAAAGACTAAATTTAATTTGTGCAAGTGGGACTCTACATCAGAGGAGGCAACGCAGATATCGTCTATATATATAAGAATATTTAAACTTTTTAAATCACTCAAAACGACATTCATCAGCCGTTGAAATGCCGCAGGAGAAGATTTTAATCCGAAAGGGCTCCTGGTCCACTGGAGTAATTTGTCGTGCGTGACAATGGCTGTTAAATGTTGTTGCTCCTCCGGGATTTTCTGTTGAAAAAACCCACTTGTCAAATCTAATGTCGTAAAATATTTGGCGCCAGACAGGGAGTCTATGGTTTCACTGATATTAGGCAAGGGGTAGTTGTCACTTAAGATTTTTTTGTTGAGGCGGCGGAAATCGCACGCGAGCCGAAAAGAGCCGTCAGCTTTTTTTACTAAAATAACTGGGGATGCGTAATTAGAATTTGACGGGACCAAAATATTTGCCTCCATTAAGGTATTGATTTGCTGATCCATTTCAGCACGAAGGTTGTATGGTACACGATACGGACTACACTTAACCGGCACATTATCAGCTACTCTGATGTTGTGCATCACCGTATCGCAACCGGGAAGATCGAGCACCGACGCTGCAAAAACATCTTTGTTTTTCTCTAAAAAGGTTTTAACTCGCGCTTTTAAGTTTTCATCCAAATGTTCAAGATTAAATTTTGTGCTCCATTCTAAATTAATTTGATCAACATCCCCAACCTCGGTAACTTCTGCACAATGAGAGGTCTCCTCTAGACTCTCGAAAATTGGTTCCATAAAACCCACATGCGTATTTTTGTTGATATGTACAGGGGAGTCACTAACATTAATTATTTTAACTACTAACTCATTCATATTATTTGGGCAAACCGCATTTCCAATTAAAGCAGCATCTGCAATTACTCTGTTTGGATACAAAAACACTAAGTCTGAAGAAAAATTATTAATACCCTGAGATTTTACATTTACAAACATTTCAGACCTAGCCGGGACAACATACTTGCTTTTCGCATAAATATTTACAGGTTTATACAGAGTTTCACAAAAGTTTACAGACTCAAACTGATTTGCCATAAAATTTACTTCAAATTCCCCATTCCCCAATATTTTATTTTTAAAATCCATCTTAATACCATTTTTGATGAGCCATGGGACACCCAAGATGATTTGAAAATTTGGCGACAAAGCGCCGTCACTAATAATGAAAGACTCCTCGAATGCCTTTTCACCCAAATTAAATTTTATATTGCACTTGTTCCTCAAGGCTACCTCGCCCCTAACAAGGATCTCAATCCCACAGAACATGGTTGTTTATTTACACTGATCCCCTCTAAAGTATGTTCTGAGATCAAATTACAAGATGAACCCGAGTCAACCAAAGCGCAGTAGTTATGCTGGTTAAAGTTAAATTCGATTATAGGAAGTTTTCCCTGAACCCCTTTTGACCAATTGCTAAAAGACACCTCCCTAGTATTGGGCAGTAAATTTTCATCAAGAGGGTCTCTCACCTCTGCCCTGCTCGGCGAGACCCCTATTAGTTTAAATACCCATTACTGTCATTTTGCTGCCCCCTATTATCCTGCACTCCACCACTGTATCCACCTCTACCACTTGTCTTCCTATCCTCTCTGTTATTTCGCGGACGCCTGGGAAGTTGGCACTCCCTGCTATAATGCCCTTTGTAGCCGCAATTGTAACATGTGACCTCACTTTTACTTCGCCGGGTTGGTCTAATATTTTCTTGCGAAGGCCTGGACAGATTTTTTGACTCTAAATTTTGCACTTTAGTGCTAAGTTTCGAAATTTGGTCGGTGAGATCCGCGATAATGCTTGTGAGGCTGCTTAGCTGTTGCGCTTGTGCCTCCGACGCAGTTTGCTGCGCACAGGACTGAGCTGCACAAGCCAGCTCAAATTCTTGGGGTGAATGCTGAATTTGCACCGCCTTAAATGCCTTTTCCTCCGCCAAAGCGACCGCCTCAAGTTCCTCAATAGTTACTGGCGCCCTGGCAACAACTCCGCGCCTAATTTCAGGTCTCAAATTATTCATCAGCATAGCCATTAACCACTCATTTTCGGTGTCAGTCCAACTAGTCTCAGGAATTTTCTGAGCCTTGACAATTTGACGAGCTTTACACCGCGCACTCGCGATAAAATCGGCGACCGGCGTTTTGTCATCCTGCATGACATTCCAAAAAGACTTGAAAATTTCACCTATATCCCTTTTCTCCCCGAACCTGTCCTTCAAAAATTTTTCGAAGTCACCAAAAGTTTTGATTTTGTCCTGGTGTGTCTTAAACACCCGCAGGGCTGAACCAGCCAATCTCTGAGATGCGGCGAAGACATAGTCTTCCGGCTTCCAAAGTAAAAATGTAGCAATTTCCTTAACTTTTGCCAAAAAGTCATTTACACTAAAATTAGGGTCACCTCCAGTGAAAATTGGTATAAACGACAATTTATCTAAAAGAATTCCCCTTCTCTGGGACGTAACGATTTCAGGGTCCTGTGCAACAATTGCACCGACCAAACCTTTTGGGCCATTTGTGTTAGTCGGCCCACCTGCCCCACCTTGATCTGTACTTTCCTCTACAACCATTTTTTTTTTTTTTTTTTTTTTTTTGACCACAACAAGAAAAAAAAATATTAACCTAAACCAAAATTACTAATACCATAAAATTTATAAAAACACAGTTGGTAGCTGTCATCAAATGTCTCTAATAATTAACTGCAGCTTAGCTTCAAATAAAGTCCTAGCAATTGTATTTTTCACACAAGTATGTATAGTCCAAACAAATTTTACAATAGCACACAAAAAAAAATTTTTACTATGTACGATATTTTGCAAACTTAAAAACAATTTTTCTTTTTTTTCTTTCATAAATCTTGTGTAAAATACAGACTACTTTGTTGTAAAAAGTGTAAACATTATTTGTATATAAATTAATAAGAATATGTATATGTGTATATATATATATCTAGTGGCAATTTCAAAATACAAACGCAAAATTGCAAAATAAAATTTACACCAAAAAACACCTTCAATTTAACTCTAAAAAAAGAACTACGGGATAAGAAAAAAAAATTTTTAACTTCTACCCAAGGAGACCAAAATTTCAATCATAACTCCTATCTCCTCTTTTTTTTTCTTTGTTTAATTTGTTGTCTCACAAAAAGCTCAAAATTTCACAAAAATTTTCCAAAAAAAAAAAAATTTCTTTTCTACAAAAAAAAAACATTCCTAAATTCCATAAAAGAGGCAGACACCTCACATATAATTTGTTTTGAAATTACCACCCATAAATTATAAAATGTAGTTCATAAGGTAAAAATACAGTATATTTATCAAAAATGTGAAAGAATGTGTGTATATCAAAAAGTAGCAAAATAATGTATATATATGAAAATTTTTACAGATAACAGAAGAAATATGTATGTGTATAGACAAAAAAAAACCAAAATACTATATGCATATATCACCATTGTCAACAAAACCAAAAAAAAATTTTTATAAAGGAGGGATTTTTATCTTACTTCCAAGCCAAATTTTTTTTTTTTTTTATACAAAATTTGAAAATTTTTCACATACATTGCTCATACCCTATTTTCAATGTGTGAAACATCCCCAGAAATTTTCTATTCCCAGGCAATTAATAGCATTTACTTAAATATAAAAATTCCTCCTTAACACAATTTACACACATGTAAGTTAATAACATCCAAAATATTTTTTTTTTTTTTTTAAATATATGAGACAGTTATATTCAAGAAATTTTTCAGATTATTGATAGTGAAAAAAGGGAGTGGTAACTCACCACCGCTGACCTCATCAAGTAAACTACCGCCCAAGGCATTTTCATCAACATCAGATTCTATGGTCATTTGTGTATCTCTTACAGTCACTTCTCTCCCCAGGGACAGCATGGCACATAGAAATTGAAACAAAAAAAACACATATAAGAATACAAATAATCATATATACCACAAAAAAGAGAGCTAATTAAAAAAAAAAACGACTTTAACAAAAATTTTGAAGGAAAGAAGAAAGAACCCTAAAAAGCACAACAAAAAAAAAATTCCCTTACATTTTCCCAGAGGCACCATTTATTATGATCATTATTTTTACTTTCATAAATTAAATAATTAACTTATTAACTTTCATATTAATCTCACTTATTAGCATTAAATTTTTACAAACAGATCGTATAGTGTTTAGAATAATTTTTTTTTTTATTAATTTAGTACAAAACGTTTACAAATACTCATTAGTCACCCAAAATACCTAACTTAGCATTTTAAGTCCAGTTATATTGAAAATTTTTGAATTAAATTTTCACTTCCCACAAAATAAAAAAAATAAACAGTTAGTGAATATACAGAACAACCCAAGTCCCAAATACTGACTCACAAGAAACTAAATGCAGATTTTAAAACAGTGGCCTTCCAGATTATACAGTAAGTATATTCACCAAACACAAAGGAAAATAAAAAGAAATAAAACCTATGAACTAACATTCAACCAAAGAATTAACTCTTAATTTAGCTTCTCTCACATTTGTTTTTCTAGGATCGAATGAGTACAAAAATCAAAAACCCAGCTCGAATGGAAAACAATAATCTCCTATAAGAGAAATTTTTTTTCGCTTTCCTTTCCTTTAGCTCCCCAAGGACTAATCCCGAATTATAAAAACAAAACTCCATATTTTTTTAAAAGTAAGTTTCAATTAACACAGTAACAGGAAGGTAATATCTAAATAAAAACATACAAGTAAAAATTAGCTTTTAAAACTGAAATGGTTTTATTTTAGAAGTAGAATTTTGATTTACATGCATCATATATTTTCAATCATTAATTAATATTTAGTCACAATCAAAGTACAAAGGTATCCTCTTTATAACATATAACAACTTCTAACAATCACTAAAACTGACGCGAACAAGGCAGTGATATATATTTTTTTTTTCTTTCTCTAAAACATATCTCAAGGTTTTAATACTGATTTCTACAAAACATAGAAGATGCATATAAATGATAATTTCACACATATTTAAGTAGTTACGAAGAAAAGGGACTAAAGCAAAATGAACAAAAATACTACTTAACAGGCTGCCAGGAGGAGTCACATTACTTCCTTTTCTCTAGGTTTTTCAACCTCTCGATTATCAGCCGTCAAGAAATAGAGCGAAGCAACTCCAGTTCTACAAATCTAGTCAAACATCTCGACGAACACTCACAGAAGAATTTCAGCGTATCGTAGTTTTTCGTCACGCCACTACGACTTAGTTCAACTAATTCAGGGCACGGGAGCGATGATGGGGATACCGGTCAGCCATAGATGAGAGGTTCCACATCCCACGAGCAATCCCAGAGAAAAAAAGACTCCAACAACCAAGCACAGCGAGACGCCAGGTAACCTCTACTCAAACTCTCAAGTCGTTTTTATTTTCGGAGAGGGCCAAAGCCCCTCTCCCTAAAACACAAGACAAAAAAAAGTATCTTACAACCACTCGAAAAACCGTATCATTCAAGCTCTGAACAAAAACCAACCTCTGATTCGTTGCCATTCCACTCGGCTAAAAAAAGAGAGTCTCATTCGCTATAACTACCCCAAAATATCCCCCTTGGTCACTCCCACTAAAAATTAATACGCCCTCATTTAAAAATATTTCTCAAACAAAATACACACGCCCATACAGTCAGCAAAACTTGCACGACCTCAATTCGCCCCCTCAGGTAGACAGGTATTTTAATCTCCGAGAGAATTTTTCCATTTCACTCCCCCACTGTAACCGAGAACTGAACAGCTGAGAGGAACATCTGTGACCGCCACACCCACCACGCTGACCTTCAGCGACCTAAGAAAGACACGTTTCACTCCGCTTGGAAACAAGAAAACATAGAACTGCTGCTCACGGAAGCAATGAATGAAAGAAAGAGAGGGAACACCTCTTTATTGTACGAAAAATGCGAGGGGAAAAGCATCCCTTTTTTTTTTTGTTTGCTTACAATTCTCAAGAGAAAAAGTATATATACAAAGAATTCTTGACCAAAAATACTTCTCAGAATTGAATATCTTCCTACCGTGCAATACATGTGATTACAAAGCGTTTTGAAACTAACATAAATATAGCTAAGAAAACCTATCTTTTTTCTTTCTTCTTTTTTTTTTTTTTTTTTTTACAGAATAGAGATTTTAATTATGAAATATTAAAAACGAACAAGCAGTTATAATTCATTATAACACATTTCTTAAGCAAGTTTTCTGTTTATACATTATATTAATTATGTAAGATAAACAAATAGTTAAAATGTTGATAAAAATTACCCGGTTGACTGTTGTTCTTAAATAATTAAAATTTTAAGATAATATTTGATAACATTAATTAACATTAACATTTGATAACATTAATATCCATAATATTTGATAACATTAGCTTGATGTGTAGAATAATACTAGCAAGCTTTGCCACCTTCGCTGGTCCCTATATTTAATTAAAATAGGAAAAACCCCTATCATTATCAAAAAAAAAAAAAAAAAAAAAAAAAAAAAAAAAAAACTTTGAAATCAGTCGAAACCGCAGTTAATGTTCCCGCTGGCTTCTGTAATAGCTTTCCTTCCCGCAATAAGATGATTGGCTTCTACTGCCATCGGCATAGAGTTAACCGCTTTTTATCCCCCCCCCCTCTCCCACGGGTAAATTTAGAATTTTAACGAAATATTATCAAATTGCATATTCCGTACTTTTAACCTATACCCACACATCAAAACTCGCCTTTCTGAGTTAATTTGGAGTAGAGCTAAGGTTAAAAACGTGTTTTTTGTCCGCCCGGCTGAGGGAAGAGGGGAAGGGTAACTTTGCATAATCGCCTTATAATGCGTCTAAGGCACACACACACAACAAACCAACGCATAAAAAAAAATACCCTCCCGAAAATAATTTGCAGCAGAGTTGAGCTCTCTTTGTGCTAGGTGTTGGATGCATATGACCAACTCACACATCAGAAATCGCCTTTGTAAGATTATTTAGAGCAGAGTTATGCGTAGAAATACGTTTTTGCTACCCTTTCTCAAAATTTGGTCTGAAAGAATTACGCAAAATACTTATACAGTATTTTTGGGTACGCATAACCAACCAACTCATCAAAAAATTGCTTTCCTGATATAATTTGTCCTGATATAATTTGGAGAATAATTACTCTTGAAAACGTGTTTTTGCATCCACCCCACACTTAATGAGGAAGAAGAGGCGAAGGATTTCTCAAAATTCCTTTATAGTATGTGTTAGGTACGCATAATCAACCCATACGTTAAAAAAAAAAATAATTGCAATACAAAAAGAATTTTTTATATACCGTGTTTTAAATTTTTCTGTTGAATCATATAAATGCTATTGAAGGCAGCGAGAACTTGAGACAATTGGCTAAAAGTAATTTAAAAATGCATCGTCACTGTGTTCTGAGCTATTTTGAAAATTTCAAAAGTCTAGGTTGTCAGGAAGATTGATGATCGGGACGAGTATATGATTGATGAATCATATAAATGCTACTGAAGGCAGCGAGGACCCGAAAATTCATTGTTATCGTGTTTTGAGCTATTCTAAAAGTTTCAAATGTCTAGCTAGTCGAGAAGTTAGTTAAATAAATTTTCTGTTGAATCATGTGAACGCTACCGAAGGCCGCGGGGACCCGAAACAGTTTGCTAAAAATATTTAAAAAATGCATTGTCACCGTGTTTTGAGCTATTCTGAAAGTTTCAAATGTCTAGCTAGTCGGGAAAAAAGTTAAATAAATTTTCTGTTGAACCATATAAACGCTGCCGAAGGCAGCAGTGACTCCAAACAATTGGATAAAAATATTTTAAAAATTCATTGTTACCGTCTTCTGAGCTTTTCTGAAAATTTCAAATGTGAAGCTAGTCGAGAAATCAATTAAAAATCGATTGCAAGATTTCTACTGATAATGCTGCCGAAGGCTGCAGGGACCCGGAGCAGTTGGCTAAAAGTATTTAAAAAATGCATTTTCATCGTGTTCTGAAAGTTTCAAATGTCTAGGTAGTCGGGAAGTTAATTAACAATCAATTGTAAGATTTGTACTGGACAAACAAACAAGAATACGAGTTAATAAAAAGCATAGTAAAATCAATCTTACTGCGATAATTTGGAACAAAGTCACTCTTAAAATCGAGATTATTACCCCCTCTCCTGCTACTTACCCTCTGCTTTAAGTAAAGATGTTTTTGAGAACGAATAAAATTTTGAAAACTTTTCTTAAAAGCAAAGTATTTTCAAATTATTTCACATGTGAATTTGTTTTATTCGCAATATTTTGAATTTTACCATTTAATGTTTTGTGTTTTAAACCCTAAGAATGGATTTGGGTTCTAAATATGTTCCAAAGATATTCTGTTTCAATAATATTCTGTTAATTTTGCAAAAACGCAATTAAAATCAAACTATTGAGCAAATTGTTGCGTTTTATTTACATGACGACTACTGGTGAAACGCAGTTTTCAAGTGACGAGCACTGGTGCATTTTTATAGGTTTAATTTTTATTTTTTTTAAAAAATTGGCTTAACGTATTGAAAAAATGAAAGTATCTAACAACAACTAGAAGAATCAGTGTATAAAATAGACCAAAGTATAATATTGATACACAAATTCCACATGAATGCCACGCGAAAAAAACAAACATTTTAAAAATAAGGCCTTAAGAGTGACGAGCACTGGTGTCGTTACCTTAATTATGGAAATATCAGCTACGAAAATAAATAAATAATAAGCTAAAAATAGGGGAGATTGTTCATTGTTCTGATCGTCTAAGATAAAATTGCTTTATCTGTCTTGTTTTCAAAAATTAAGGCTTACATTATTATATCACTTCCTAGGAATTTCTATAGAGTGGCAGTAGTAAAAAATATTATTTAATTCTATTTCTCATATGCTACTAACCTAGACTAACGGTGCGAGCACAAACAGTTCTCTATGAAAATGAATAATTATTGAATAAAAGACTACACAATCTCTCCTATCAAAATACGAGAGTTTTGCATTTGCTACTTAGGAGAGATTGCGCATTGATTCCATCAAATTATGTACTAGGAAAGATTATGCAGCTTATTGGTAACCATAAGATAATGGGGATGAGTTTGTTGAATATCTGGAACTGTATCAGGCGACAACTTCGTCAAATTACTGGACTCGATTAACCCATTCAAGACAGCGCATCTTATTGGAAACCGTCCTAGAATTCGAAAATGTACATTATTCAGGAGTGGCAACGATCGACAAAAGCTTCACCTCTAGTGGTATTCACCTCTTGAGTGCTAATTTTAGCCTATGAAAAATTTATCGCAAATTATTTAATGTTATTGTATACCTGTTTAGTTTGTGAGGTTTGCGTTGATGCAAACTCCATCTTAAGTAATTGCTTAGATAACTAAATGGATAAGTAAAGAGAGCACGAGACTTGAATTAAAATATAAATAAGATTTTTATTTGAACAGATCAATGGGAGGGCGGTCTGGCAATCATGATAGCTCAGTCAGCGTATTTAATTACTTTATCAAAATATATGTAACAGATTTTAAATTAGATAATCTTAAATATCTCACCCCGGCAACAGTCGAAGGCGTAGCGACGGATGCACTCTTTAACTCCGCTACTGTGACTTCACTGTGGATCAGAGGATTCAACTGAACCAACTTTACTTTTACGAATGCTAGTAGATACGCGTACCAACACTCATCACTACTTAATCTTCACACAACTAAATCTCCACTATTTCACACTTCAATACTCGCCAAAATAAGATTCTCCACAATCTACACCACAATCCACTATAATATACACCACCGTCCACTCTAATATACACCACCGTCCACTCTAATCTACTAAAACCATCTCCATCTTATGCTTCTTCCTACTAACCTCCTTTCCCTGAATTTCCATTAATACTTTTAAAATCACTTCACATTCATCTAACTTTCAGAACCTAATTCGTCCGTTGCAGCACCATGTCGACATGAAACTAATCCGACCAAGACTTTCGCCGAGTCACTGGCGACGAAATTATTTAACCGTCCCAACTTCATACTTTGCTGGATCCAGCCTAAATTTCAAACAACTGTGGAGACGTTCTGTAGTCTCAGCCTCACAAGTTTTACAATATTTTCAGGTATGATGCTCAAGTTTTGTGGTGCTGTCAATTACTTAAACAAAAGCGATAAAACTGAATGCAAACTAAAATTACACTAGTTTACAAAATAGAACTTTTTTTTTATACCCCAAAATAAATGCATATAAATATGTTAATCTACCTTCCTTAAACCCAAAAGTGTTAGCAGAAATATTTTATCACGTCACAATTTCTTCCTGCAGTCAAATGTTTTTTTTTTAACTACCTAACGTGTTGACGACAGTTTATTGTTTATTCGTTCGCTTCAAACGACAATTATCTTGTTTCGGATTGATTTAAAATGTCGAGTAGAAAGTGTAAACAAAATTCTGATCGTTTTTGTTATGTTTGTGGACAGTTCATATTTTCAAAAAAGAGAAGACTCGTTGTAGATTCGTTAAAAAGTGCATATCTTCATTATTTTGGATTTCCTGTTGCAAATCAAGATAAAAAATGGGTGCCTTATGTGTTTTGCGAAAGCTGTAGAATCGTTTTACTCCAGTGGTCATCAGGAGAAAACGTTTACCTTCCATTTGGTTCACCAATGCTATGGTGAGAACCGAGTAATCATGAAAATGATTGTTACTTTTGTGTTACGAAGACATTGGGATATAATAAAAAAAAATAAGGCAAGTATTATATATGCCGAAGTTCCGTCTGTTACTAAGCCCAAATTACATTCGAAAGATCTACCACATCCAGTTTTTCCTGGTAATTCGAGTGCAAATATACTAGATGACAATGAAAGTGATGTTGAAATCAAATCGATTTCTAGTGATTCTGACGAGTTCTCACTTCAAGAAAACACTCCACATTTAATTAACCAAGCCGAATTAAATGATCTTATAAGAGATTTACAATTATCTAGATCTAAAACAGAGCTTCTTGGTTCCCGCTTACAACAATGGAACTTATTACTACCAGACACAAAAGTTACGTTTTTCAGAAACAGAAGCAAAGTTTTTTCAGAATTTTTCAAAAGAGAAGGTGAATTGTTACCGATTTATTGGAAAAATGTCAAAAGATGGGAATAAACATGTCGTTAAAGATTCATTTTCTGCACTCGCATCTAAGCTTTTTCCCTGAAAGCTTAGGAAGTATGAGTGACGAACAAGAGGAACGTTTTCACCAAGATTTAAAGGTTTTTGAAGAACGACATCAAGGATTTTGGGATGAAAACATGTTAGGGGATTACTGTTGGTCCATTATAAGAGAAACTGATTAAAATAACTATAAAAAGAAGGCAAAAATTAGTAATTTTTAATTTTTTTTAGTATTAATACCAAAATTATGCATTTCAGTTAAGTTAATAAATATTTTTTAAACCAGACGTGACAGAATTTTTTTATTATTTTTTCTGGATAATTCTAACTAAATGAATAATAAAATAACAACTTTCAGCTGGGGTATGAAAACCGTGTAAACTAGTGTTATCAGCCTTCTCAAATTTTTTCTTATGGACAGTAATCGTCTAAATTTCATTAAAATAAATTACATTAAATTAACGTAAATGTTTTTAATGTTGATACAAGAAGATTTTAGATCAATTAAAATATACGTTTTTGCGTTTTGAACATTTTTATGTGGAAGATTTTGAGAAAATAACTTTAATAAATAATAAACGGGGGTCGAATTCTGGGCTTAAAAGTGAACGGAACCAGCAATTCATCATTGCATACCCGCTATTTTGGCTCAGAAATGCATTGCACACACAGTGTGCAATCCGTGTTGAATAAGTTATCTCGTGGTAGGAAATGATGAAAAAAAGCTGCACCATTTACAACAATAAATTTAGCGATTTATTTATTTTTTTAATTCGTTTATTTATTTATTTTCATTTATTTATTTATTCATTCATCTATTAATTAATTTAATTTAATTTTTATTTATTTTAATGAAATTGAAATATCTACTCCTAATACAAAAATATTTGTATATACAAAAACGTTACAACAATGTCATTAAATGTAATTATTATTGTTGATAATAATTTAATTATAGTTATAAGCAAGTACAATTGCCCATTACCCATTTGTGCAATCACACCTACCTTGAAAGTACAGATTGCACAAAATAGCTCTCTTAGTTTTGTTACCGAAGTTGCTGTAATTTATAACATAACAACAAAATAGTAATGGAAATGCAATGAAAATGGATTAATTCAAAATTATCCAGCAATAGCTTAGCACAAAAACTAATTTTTGGATTTCATTTTATTATTCTGTTGAATTATGCGCAAATTCTTCCTAATTTTACCTTAAGTAAAATTATAAAAATCTTCTACAAAAAACTACACTCGATCAGAGAAAAGCGTTTCATTTTTCTTTAATTTATTATAACTTGTATTTCCTTCTTGTACTTTGATAGTTCTTTTATAATATATTCTTGTTCGTTAATATAAATTATCACTTTTTCTCTCATTCTTAAAAATAAATAAATAAATATAAAAAAATAAAAATACTTACCCCTGATAATACTGCCGGATATAATAATTGCTTCAGGTTGCGTATTTCATTTTATCGTTTGTTTTTGTCATAAATAAGAAAATTTTCGTACAACAAATAAGAATATTTGTAATGAAAACCATAACTTCAGATATGCCGTTCGTCTAAAATCAATATAGATCTTTTCCTTGGGTACTTGGAAAATTTTTCCCCTCTTCAAACATTATGAGTTACTTGTAAAATGTTACTCCTTCTTTTCTGTAAAGCATAAAATACGATTTTTTTTTTTTTTTTTTTAAATAAATCACCTTTTGAGCTTGCTTGTAAATAACATGTTGCCTGTAAAGAAATGGGTGTTTTAATTTTTTCTTCTCCAATATATAAGCCTCAGAAAGATATTACATTTAAAGGATTGTTGTTCAGTATAATTATAGACACGATATACTTGTATGATAATTACGAAAAATATATTCATGGCTAAAATCAATAATTTTAAATTTACTTTATTTATAGATTTTTATACAGAAGTTGTTGCATTCTATTATTATTTTGTATGTGCGGAAGAAAAATCATTTTTTAATTTGTATGATTATTCGCATTAAATATTTTAGTTTATTAGTCTCTTGCGAGTATTTATCTCTTTAGTAAGGAAAAAAGGTTTAAAAAAAATGGTGTACAAACCTCTAAAATAATAATAATAAATAAATAATAGTAAACTGTATTGGAATATTGGATACGGGGTTAACAGGATATTGGTGGAAAATAATTTCTAATAATGGAAAATAGTAATTTTTAAAGCAATAATAAAAAAAAAAAAAATTCTTTTAAGATTTTTTTACTGGAAGCAACGATATCTTTCTGAGAAAATTATACATTTTTATAGCGTAAAACTAAAGTTTAACAAAACAACGTACAGCATGGATTAATTCAGTTTCATATTTCAATATCTGTATATGACAGATTGTACATGCACCACAAATAATTTTATTGCTTTTAGCTTTATATTATCATTTATTACTTTTATTTATTTACTTATTTATTGAGAAAGAGTTCAAATCATATTGAAATAATTTTCTAATTCCAAATATCGCAGATTTATTGTTTAAAAGTACGCACTCTGTATTACAGAGACTAAATAACGAAAAAGTCTAAAAAATAAAATTAGTTTTTTAATGTATTTATACATATTAATTTATGTTAAATCAGTGTTTTAACAGTTATTTTAAAAATAATTTACTATAGCCATACGAATATAATTATATTTCTTATGCATATTTCTTATATATGTTTATCCGCAAATTACATTTCTTGAATATAATTTGCAATTTTAAAAGGATGAAAATGAAAATATATTTTTTCTAAACAAACTTTTATCAAAAATAAAAAGATATTTTTCATTATATATATAAAATGTATTCTAAAACAAAAACTATATCTCATTAGGTTATAAACAAAGGATAATAAGAGATTAAATGTAGTAAATATTCATTTATGAAATAAAATCAAACAATATCTGTATGTTATTCTAACAACTGCTTTTCTTCTTTTTGTTTTTACTATTGTAAACTGATTTTTCATTCAACATTTATTACATTTACTAATGCAATATTTATTGCGTTGCATTTCTTTACATCTAATGCTCTTAAAAAGAAAACGAGAACTAATTCTGCAAAAAAGCACAGCAGAACTGGCGTTTATAAGTAATAAGTAAAAATTTTTAATAAACACCATAAAATTTAAGAACTTACGACAATTGTTTCGAGTCGAAAGAAAACACGATCCTTCGTCAGGCGAACAAAGAAGACACTAGTGCTGCAAACAAAGCGGCAATATTCAAAGTTTTTTTACGTATTAGAGTTTAATTTTCACTTTTCAATAGATCGATTAGATGCAAAATTGCAACTTTTATTTAATTTACAATTTTGTTGTTGAGCATTGTAAATAAAAAATATTAAATAAATAAAAAATATATACACATTTTCGTTATTTCTTTCGTGTGTTTTGTTTTTATTGGATAAACTTTTAAATTAATCTATTCACACATCCTTTATACCAAGAAACAGTTAATTTTAAAAATTTTACTCATCGACAATTGATAATATAAATGCATATGATAGAGATTTGCTATTAATTCCTTGAAAGAGGTCGATCCAGGTTTTAATTTTTAGTCCCTTTTTTGTGAAAAACAAAATCTTTTTGTGAAAAACAAAATCTTTTTGTGAAATTTTTATTTATTTTTGTGAAAAATAAAATATTTTCGTGAAAAAGGGAACTATTGTGTAAAAACTGTCATTGTTACAATCACTGTATATAATGCTTAATATCAAGTTAATAGAGTTTCGTTGAGCCAAATTAAGGCATTAGTTAAAAATAACACGGAAAACATGAAAACGTTTAATAAAAGGATCATTTTTATAAAACAAAATATTGTGAAGGGGCTCATTTTATAAATTTCAATTTTGTGAAGGGCCGCTTTTTATGAAATTGAATTTTGTGAAGGGTCCATTTTTATGAATCTGAATTTTGTGAAGGGTTCCTTCTTATGATGTGGAACTTTGTGGAGGGGCCTCAAAAAGGACCCAAATTTTGTCCGGATCGACCTCTGAAATATATAAAAATTATGCTTTCTTGAAACTAATGAATTAACAAAAATTTTTACTTTCTTCTATCTTCAATAGAAGAAAGTATTGGATTCGTAAAAATTTTCGATTTCGGGTTTTTGATGGATTTACACGTTTTGAGAGATGTAGAATACGATTTGACCATTTTTAGAAAATGTCTGTCTGTCTGTCTGTGTGTGTGTGTGTGTGTGTCTGTGTGACAAAATTTTGTGGCAACTGTAGCTCAGGAACTACTGGACAGAATTTCATACAAATTGGTATGTAGTTGCACCTTGACATAAATTAGTGCCTATCAACTTTTGGTAAAAATCGTCTTACAGGTTGCGTTGCCATCCCGCTTTTTCTAAATTTTTAACATGGTGATATAGGGCAAAAATTTTCAAGATGGGTATCTTTCGAAAGGTCTCGTGCATACGAAAAAAAACTTGACATAAATTAGACATAAATTATATATTAAATGTTAATTATAAACAAATTAATTTTGTTTATAATTAATTAATTATAAACAAAATTTCGTATAAATGTACATAATAAGAGTTATTCTTAACCTGTGATTGTAAAATTAATATGAATTATTGCTAATAGTAGTAGTTAATTAGGGGAAAAAATTGTGCATGTTGGGGCATCGCTTCCCCCCCTGGGGGGTAGTACCCTCTGGGGTGGTTTAAATTTTCAAGATGGGTATCTTTCGAAAGGTCTCGTCAATACCTTTAAAACGAATGGTTGAACTATAAATATGTGGTAAGTTAAAACAAAGATATCGATTTTTTTTTTAGTGAATTTGTATAGGAAAATATAGAAGAAAGTCTCGTGGTGGCCACAACATACTAGTTTTTAATGGTAATTACTTTTGAAAACAATTTTTTTTTTTTTGTGAAGAAACAACCAATTATTATTCTGCTCAAATATATCAAACGATTCCTTAATTACCCAATCAAACAGTGTACAAATGTTTTACATTGTGAAGATATTTGGAACGCTCAAATATTACATTAATTTCCTTATAAAATTAATAAGCCGTGATTTGTGTTTTAATTTTAAAGTTTATTAAGCGAAATAAAGCAAACATTGTAAAACTGAAATTAAAATTATTATACTTATATGTAAACTGAACTCAATTAAGAATGAAAGTTTTCAAGACGAATATTTACAATTCAACGAAATCGCTCAATTCTCGAACTAATTATTTTCAGGACATTATCTTCCAAAGTACATAATGAAATATACTAACTTTTAATTAATTTCTAAGTTATTGCATTTTGAAAATTTTAAAAACATGCATTTGATTCTAAAATGTGATTTTGAGCATAAAATCATTGGAATTATAATGACGACTGAAACTATTTTGTAATTAATTAATTAATTTAAATTATATATTTATTGACAGACCAAAATTGATGAAAATCCTTGAGCTAATACTATATTCAAAATTTAATAACTGCTTTTATTAACGTCTAATATTTGGCTACCAATTGTATTTTAATCTTATTACAATAAATATAACGTATACACTAATTTTTTTAATACTATATACACGAATTTAACTTTGAAATTGTAAATTTAATTGCTATGTAATTCGATATAAGGCAAATTAACTTTACATCTTTAGAATATATTTATAAAATGTATTTTGACGCTGGTGAAACATCATCTTTTATTCGTTTAAATAAAAGTTTCGAACGATAACTACAAAACTCAATACACGCATTCAAGTAAATAACTTCACCGTAAAACCATCCAGCCTGAAATAAATCTAAGTTTTATATCTAAGTATTTATATATATAGGAAAATTTACAATAAAATTTTTAATGTGCAGTTGAATTAAATCCGAACTGAAAGTCTATGAATAAAAATTACATAATCAAATTATTACGTACATTGTTGCAAAATTTGATGGTTATTATGTTCTCAAAATTCTTTTTATTCGAGTAATTATAATAAGAGAGACTTGGTTATAAAAATTAATTTTAATTTATTTTAATGAAAACAATATTGTGCTGAAAAAAATTATTATTTAATTTTTAAAATTCACCGTAAGACATATTCTTCTATCTTCATCAGTTTGTAAAATTAAAAATTTGTTAGTAGGAAATGGATGATATTAAACTGCACCTTTAAACAGTGATCGTGAAATTCCCTTTGAAATATAACATATATAGGAGAAATAAAACTCTGAAATCTTACACTCATACAAACACACAAAAACAAATAATTTAACAAATGAATGGGCAAAACTAAAATTTTACAACATACAAAAAAAAATCAAAAATAAATGCGCAAAGTGTATTCCATTTAGTATAAAAAGTGTTTTTATTTAAATAAGATACATAATAATAAATAAAATAAATGTAATCTTCGATGAAGTACTGCATTAACCCCTTCCACTCCAGGGACGTACGTGCGTACATCCTAGTGTTAATGGCCATTAATACCATGGACGTACGTGCATACGTCCAAAGAAAGTATACGATACAATAAGCCCAACGTTGTAGTGGTATCAGAGAGAGTTATTTTATTTGTCATATGGTATTTTGAAATTGTATTTTCATTACTGACAACCAGATGGCTTTAGTAGTCTCGGTGACCTATTAGTTTTGGCTACGCCAGTTGTTTCGTGATTCTCGCGGCTGAGGTTGTGTGTAATTTTCGCTCCTCGATTTTGTGTGTTTTGCCGGTGTTTGAAACTGTGAATAATGTCTGATTCTAGTGATTCGGATAGTGATTATATCCCGATTATGACGAACTTGAAGATTCCAATGATTACTTTACAACAAGTGAAGACGGCGAAAGCGATGACAGTGATGATGAACCACTTACAGCAGGTGACTGGAAATTTATGTCGGATTCTTTTGCGGATGCACGTCCTGACCAACTGCCTGAACTGAAAAGGGACTTTAATTTCCTACATCCAGCTTTCCAAAGTGAAATTTTATCTCCTGGTGAGTGTTTAAAAATATTCATTTCGCCGCGCGTAGTTTCGTACATTTGTAAGTGTATAAACATGCGCGCTTCACTATATTTTGAAGATCCACAAAAAAAAAAAAAAAAAAAAAAAGCTTTTGGCTTGGTGTGTAGAACTGTTAATGAAGAGCAATTTTATGTGTTTTGTCGCTTATTTTTCTAATGGGAGTAAACCAACTACCAGAATTGCACATGTACTGGAAGAGGAGCATTATTGCAACTGGTCCTCCAGTTTTTTGCAAAGAAGTGAGGAGCAGAAATAGATTTCTTTCTATTTTGAAATTCTTGAGGTTTTCTTCCTGTGATAGTGTAGTGAAGAGGCGTCCTTTGACTCGTCTTGAGCCGTTCATGGCAATGCTTACAAGGGAAGTATGAATCAGTAAAATTTCTATTGAAACCAAACCAAACTTAAATTAAAGAGCATGGTCGAAAACATAGGGTACAGTAGAAATTTTCTGCAACAACCTCCATGGGGGTGACATATGACCCTCTAATAAATTTAGTTATTTCTATAAAAGCCAACAAAACATACACTGCAATAAGAACGAATGGTGCTGTGGCAGCGTGCATAATTTCGGATCCGCAAAGGCGTTTTGTATTTTAAATTTTTATTTCAAATAAAATATTTATTTTTCACATTTTTAATTAAATTAAATCAATATTTTAAGAAAAAATATTAATTATATTAAGAAGATTTTTTTTTAAAGTATTCCAGTTAATAAAGTATTGACCATGAATTTATGAAATATATATCTTTACTTTTTTTATATATAAAAAAGAAAATAATATTTAAAGCTACGAATATAGTTTCTAATTTATAACAGTTATGATTAAAAGTAGAAAAATCATGAAACCATAAGTATTTTTCACAATTAGTACAAGAAATACAAAAAGATTGATCACAATTATTTGAATTACAATTTTGTTCACCGTCAATTATTGTTCATCACGAACATTTTGTTAAATATTTGGCTTTTCGTCGAGATTACTAAATTTGTAAAATCCATATTTACCCATATTTTGAATTTTTTGAGATGTAAACTAATTATGAATTAGTAAAATCATTTTGAGAAAATTTGTCATCGTGTTCAATATTATTATCAGTTCTTCCGACACCACTAAATTTAACAGTTGTTTAATGAAACATTTGAAATAAAAGTTAAATGCGACATAGAACAGTTAAGCAACAGCTGTTCATTCAGGATTTTTCATGAAAAAAATTGCATGAATAAATAATACAATTGAGAGCAGACGATTAACTCTTGATACTAATGTCGTTGTTAAAAAAAAGTAAGTAGAAATTTACATAAAACATAATCATTAACAAAATTTTATCGTAATGTAACCATTAACAAAATCTTATCTAAATGAAATATAAAAGTATTTCCCGTTAAATTGTTAATTTCTTTAAATTTATTAAATAAATAAATAAATTTGTTAAAAATTAAAAATATATTAAATTGCCCGCGCTGAAAAAAAAAAAAAAAAAAAAAAAAAAACTTGTTTCAATATAATTATTATTTTCTCTTAAAATAATGATTTAATTTAATTAAAATCGTAAAAAAACAAATATTTTAGTTGAAATAAAAAATTAAAATACAAAACGCCCTGGCGGGGACTCGATCCGAGGGCAATTGCATCAGAAGTCAAGCACGCTACCACAGCACCATTCGTTCTTGCTACGATTTTGTGTTTTGCTGGCTTTTATAAAAATAACTAAAACTATTAGGGGATTATATCTCGTCCCCATGGGAGTTGTTGCAGCAAATTTATACTGTACCCAATGTTTTCGACCATGCTCTTTAATTTAAGCTTGGTTTGGTTTCAATAGCAATTTTACTGATTCATACTTCCCTTGTTAGAGAGACAAGCATGACTGTTTATGATGCAGGAGAAAATTTTGCAATCGATGAAGCTCTTATTTTATGGAAGGGTAGGCTATCGTTCAGAGTGTATATCAAATCTAAAAGATCTAGATTTGGCATAAAGCTTTAGTGTTTGTGCCCAAGTGATCACAATATGGGGGGATATACGTGGCCATTTTATGTTGATGTAGGACAAGACAGATACACAATTCCGAAATATCCAGACTCCGAGTCGCTTTCAGTGTCTGAAAGAATTGTAGTTTTTTCTGCTAGAAACTTGTTAGACAAGGGCCGCCATATCGTCCTTGATAACTGGTATATGTCTGTACGACTGGCACAATTTCTCCTCGAGCATGACACCACTGTAACTGGGACAATACGTGCAAATAGGGATGTTCCTCAGGAACTGTTGCAAATGCCATTACAGAAACCACAGTCTGCATTTTTGAGAAAGGGAAATATGCTTCTTGTGAGATACGAAGATAAGAAATGTGTTTGTTTTCTTACGACAAAGTACACCGCTGGGTATGTGGATAAAACCAGGTACGTACGTGGGGGCAAACAGCAGCATTTCAAGAAACCTGCTCAGATAGAACAATACAATGAATTCCTGGGCTCTGTTGACTTGTGTGACCAGAATATTGAACCTTATAATTGTTGCAGAAAAACCAGAGCCTGGTTTAAAAAAATTGGCCTTCATCTTTTACAAAGAATGGTTCTAAATGCAAAGGTTTTGTATGAAATGAAAGGAGGTAAAATTCCATTTCTTACATTTCTTCTCCTGTGCACGGATGAAATTCTGCATGAACATTCTATTTCTTATGCAGCACTGAAATTATGCGAACTTGAACCTCGCAACAATTTAGGAAAGAATCAGCATTGCTTTGTGCCAATTCCACCAACAGTAAATAAAAAACGGCCCCCAAAAAAATGCGTTGTGTGTGCCGAAAATAAAATTCGTAAGGATAGCAGGAAAATGTGCATAGGTTGTCCAGGAAATCCAGCTTTTTGTACCATTGAAGATTTCACTGCCAAGCACAAATAACGCTGAAATATACTACGTCATTGCTATAAATGATTGAAATACTTTGATATGTATTCATATTTCTACCTTCATTAATTAAATATATTTACTTCAAAACAAAATGCACATTGTTACTTCGTTATGAATTGCATTATTTCAAAATTATAATCCGGTATTTCGCATATTTACACTACAGCTAGCCTGGAGCGTAAGGGGTTAATCATATACGCAAGTTCTGCATTATTACGTGGAAGTACACTTACTAAATAAAACGTAAGCAAACAAGATTCGATATATTTTAATTCTAAAAAAATCAAGTTAAATGTACTTGAAGTGCGCATAGCGAATCCCTCAAATCATCTATTTACGTTTACGATTAAAAAAATGATATCTTTACCGTCTAAAATTTTTTTAAAGAATATTATGTCGTGTTTAATCATTTTAAGGGGGGGGGGGGCTTTCAACAGTGTTTTTAAAGGTGATAAAACAATTGGATCATTTTTAAGTTTTAACATTATTTTATGTGAACTTTGAAAAATATAAAAACAATTTTTTTTTTCACAAAATGGCGCCTCAGTGAAATTTTCTTTCGGGTGTCTCTGGTGCGAGGTCCAAAAGTGCTGCACTTGTCACTCTTTTTCTATTGATCTGAGAAAAAAAAAAAAAAAAAAAAAAAACTACTTTCTATTTCTGACACATGCACGGGAAGGATAAACCTATAAAATGATAAAAAATGTATAAAATTTTGAATTAAGTACACTCTTTAATAAAATATTCAAATTTTATACTATTTTTTCTATATTTTTCATCCTCAAAAAGTAGTTTATTCACTCGAAACTTTAAAGCTTTAGATTCATCCTTCTGATAATGATATAGAGGAAAGCCTCACATAATTTCAGCCAAATCGATCTATAACTTTTTAAGTTACAGCACGAGCAGTTTTTGAAAATACAGATTCGGGATAATCACGTTTAAAGTTTCAGTACGATAAAACGATTAGTTTTTGTGACTTACCGATCAATCAGTGATCCTAGGTGCATATAATAGACCTTCAGCTTCCTCGGAAAACTAGTTTTCTTCAAGCTGCTGCTGTTTTCGGGGTGTATGAGCTGATTTTGTCTCAGAAAGACTCCTCTGATTCTGTCTCGTTATTCGCTCCTTATCGGTGTTTTTGGCGAAAACTTTGGCATAGCTGCCAACAATTATCTCTAGTTTATCCATAATTCTAAGAATTAAGTGTAGCTTTCATTAAATATCCTAGCAGCGATGTATGCAGAGATTTCAGCAACTGTTAGTCCAGAATGCAAGTGTTTTGGAGATAATCGCCAAACTGTCGCGTTGAAACCTTCGTTAGCGTTCTGGATATGGCCGCCCAATCATCTTTGGAGTAAATCATCTCTAGATAAATCTTAATAAATTGGTAGGTGATGCTCTTTCATATTTTCATGAATTAAGGCTACCTGGCTCGCCAGCTTACAGTATGCGGACTGCGGCACACTCGACTATATGTGCGATAACTCCGTAAATATTTAATATTTTAATTTTTCCTCTGGCCAATATACTCTCAGTATATTATATTTTTGAAATATGGAAAAAAAATAGATTTTTTGAAATTTCTAAAGGGTTTCCCCCCCCCCTTAATGTGAATTTAAGTATCTGATTAGGTAGAACAAATATTTATATTTCACGCATTCTCTGACCATTTTTTTCTCTTTCGTGTAAACAAATAAACTACTTATTGCACAGAACCAAAATTGCTATGAACTTCTGTACTTTATTTTTTTTTTTCATTCTGTTTCTCTCTTAACAGTGGACGTGACATGGGTGATAATTTCTAAATTGTACTACTATATAGGCTGTAATACCTCTTATTTTGAGGCACGTTCATTTACTATGCAGACACACTTTAATATACAAATCTAATAAAAAGAAAAGATAAATAAATAATACAATTAATAAAAAAGAAAAGAAAAGAAAGAAAGAAAAAAAAATTAATAAGTATAAAATAAAATATAAAAAACAATAAAATTAAATATAAGTTATTTAAAACAATATTATAAGTGTATTTAAATAAATTATTTAATAATAACTTCCCTCTACTTTTTGTGTTTTTTTTTTCTTTTTTTTTTTTTTTTTCCTGATTTTTGATCGTCTTCTTCTCTTATTGGTTTTGCATGCTGCTTCCTATTGTTGGTTGTATTACACCTCCCCTTTCGGTTGTGCCGTGCTTTCAGTCTTACTTTTGCCTCCAAGGTAAAAGCAAGACATACGTAAAAGCAAGACATACGTGCAAGACATACGTTATAAGCAAGGTACACGTGTTTTGCACCACAAGAAGAAAGGCCACGTCCTTTCGAAACCATTTGTGCTTTCTTTAATTTTATGGTTTGTGAAGAAGTTTTTAAGTTTAAATACAACTCTAGGTTTAGCTTTTAAAAGTATTTGCATGTATTTTAACATTAATTAACACCCTGTATTTTAAACGTGTGCAATGCAATCTCCCCCCCCCCCCCAAAAAAAAAAAAAAAAAAAAAAAAAAAAAACATACTTCTTTCTCCAAATTAATATTTTACTTTACATGTAATGTAACGCATATGCATGTACCAGGATCTTCACCAAGTGGAACTATGGTGGTAGAATCAAGGGTCGAAAAATGTGAGGGGGGAAAATTAATAAAAATAACGGTATCTTGAATACATTAAGCATCTTAATTTAGTCGACCTTTTCATTTTTTCCTATAGTCATTTCCGATTCGTAAATATTTAAGACTTCTAGTTTCGATGGATTTACACGTTTTGAGATAATTGAACAACATTATCAGAAAAAGTCCGCCTGTTTATAAACATGTGAAATAAATTCCTACCAACTCTAGCTTTAGAACTAATACTCAGGTTTTCATGAGAAATTATATTATGTTACACCTTGACATTAATTTGTCCCTATCAATTTTTAATTCATACTACTATACAGGTAGAATTGTTATGCTGTTTTATCGTAATTTTTAACATTGCAAGGTTGGGCGAAATTTCGTTGAAGTATGTTCAATGGGATTATTTTTAACCAATCCCTATAAAAAATAATATATATATATACATGTGTATGTGTGTGTGTATATATATATATTGATAATAGCAACACTAAATCAGGATAAATCTTTTGTACATACAAGAGCATTTTCCTTCCTCGAAGGGGGTGCTGCTATGCTGTATATATACAAAAGGGGTATTCTGCTTTACGTATTTTTAGAAAAGTTATAACTATGACAGTTTTACACCTGATCACATAGTTCTTTCAATGACTGTACCAAGTGACCTACTGCTTTTTATAACAAGTTTTCTGTATGCAAAATAGAAATATCTGTATCCACCAGATAAAATTTGTGTCATTGATTAAAGATATTGTCTGTTTGCAGAAAAAGAAATTGTCTTTTTGCAGATTGAGATAAAATTGTACAGTAATTTTCTCTAGTTTTATGAAAAAAAAAATTGAGTACTACTTTTTTTTTTTTTTAATGCGGTCAGATATTTCAAGGATCGTGAACCAACTGGTCGCAGAAATCCTCTAGTTAATTTATATATTAATACCTTTGCCATTTTTTCAAGCCCTGTTTTTTTCGATACTATTTCTACATAAATTTATATATATTTATGTAAAAGCAATAATCTAGATAAATATTAAAAAAAGTATATAAAGAATTAAATACGATAAAAACAAAAAGTCCATAAAAGGGGAACGTTTCAGTTTTTTCAGTTATTCAGAGTTAATTGTTTAGCCAAACTCTAAGAAAAGTAATTTCCTTTTTCTGAATAGTTGTATAAAATTTAACACAAAATTATGCTAAGTTTTATGATTAAAAGAAAAAAGAAAAAAAAAAGGTGCATTAAAAACTTTTAGTGTGCAAAGCAATTTAAAATGGATATTTAATTGAAAATGACAATGAAAACAGTTTAATAGAAAACTTAAACGTTTTGGCGAGATAATCAGTTTTTCAAAAGCAGTGGAAAGAAATGCCTCAAGGGCATACTAGTTTGGTTTAATCCATGAATTGTCTTCATTTTCTTTTAATTTTATTCACACTTAATTTTTATTCGTTGAACATAAAAGAAAATGTTTCAAAATAGTCATTTTAAGAAAAACATTAAATTTATCTTTTCAATTTTCACAGAAGACTTAAAATTTCAAGCTAAATATTTTAATAGATAAACAAAAGTTAATCTGCTAATTTAATCCATTTAGTACTGATTAATAGAAACTGAAATATATATATATATATACATATACATATGAGAGTATTTGAAACTGGGCAAAAATTTTCTTTTTTATATTATGCATAATTTAACTTTAAATAAATATTTGACTTTTTTAAAAAATCAAAAACAATCCATTGCTTTGATACAATGATTGTTTTTCAGATATGCAAAATAAGTAGACTGTTAGTTTAATTTTAATGAAATCGGATATTTAATATGCTTTAGTACGAAACTGAATCTTACTTAGCATGTCTAAACGAATTTGTTAGCAGAAATTACTCACTAAATAACTTTTCCCTTTATATGAAACAGTGTTATGAAAACTCTCGAAAATAAACTAATAAAACTTAATTTAAAAAAAAAAGTTACAATCTTAAGTTTATCGTTTAAAAAATAATTTATTTTGGGCTCGATTCATATTCAGAATGAATCTGCATAATTCGTTTAAGAGCAACACTCACTAAAGATTCATTTTTACGTAAATATTTATTTATTTACTAGCAGGCTTAGAGTCACTTTTTTAAAAGAATTTTTCAAAAACGTTAAGCAGTTTTCCTCACTTTACAAATAAAAATTTTAAAAATTTCAATGAAATCACTTAAAACCTCGCTTTGTGTTCCCACTTCCTTCGGCATCGTCTTTCTGGCCTAGACTATATCGGTTCCAGGTCCCCACTACTTGCATTTCCATACGAATCGTACTTTTAAGTGCTAAGTGGCGTTGCTATTAATCAATAACTACATCTCGGAACTGCGAGGGAAAGGCATTAAGTAAGTCACAAAATATAATAAAAAAATAATTTGCCATTATAATCACTTGGAAACAACTTTTATTTTTCCACATAATCTCCAGCAACGTTGATGCACTTATCCCATCGTTTTATCAGAGCACCAATTCCAGCTGCATAAAATTATTTGGTTTGCTGTCTCATCTACAGTAGGGCTTCATGTTGAACGTCGTCATCATCTGTAAATTGTTTGCCTCCAAGATCTTATTTCAGTGGACCATACAGAGGAAAATTGCTTAGGGCTAAGTCTGTGATGTAAGGTGGATGCTGTAGCATCCATAAACAGGTAACATTTCTTTATGAATATTTTTTTATTCAAGTCCTTTCGCCCTTAAAAATCGAACCATAGCACGCTGCTCTTCTTCAGCAAAATCGCCATTTTTGAAACTGCATTACGCATGCGTGCGAATGCTACCTACTCAATATGAATTGAATATCATAAATCTGTATGGTGCTGTCATCTATCACCATTCTTTGGAGATATCTGTTACTATTTTAAATCATGCCATATGCATTTGTGACTTACTTAATGACTTACCCTCGTATTTCTCGAATAGATTACCGTCTTCAATCTATGACAACAGATGGCATCACAAGCCAATCTCTGTAAGTGTAAATGTTTTAATTAATTTAAGAAAAAATAATCAAAAATTAAAAAATCCTGCTTCAAGGTGCATGAAGAGAGGTCAAAACAGACCTCCTTGCAAAATTCTGTATCTCTGGCATCAGCTGTTTGCCCACAAAGCGACCAATATACCTCTACGTTTAAGATTTTTTTTTTCTTTTTTTTTGTCACTTTCTCGTCATCCATATGGTTTAGAATACTTTCAAGACACTGAAAGATTTTCTTTTATCATTGACACCTTTTTCTGTTAATTATCTGCAAATAATAACGTATTTGCAGGATCGAACCCACGTTCTTCGCGTTATTAGCATGACTCTCTAACCAGTTGACATAATGAGCCACGCAATGACTTGCTACACTATGTATCTTTAAAGTCGAACTTTTTAGAAAATTACACATTTTAATTAATTAAAAAATCTATCAAAAATTCCAAAATCAGGCTTTCAAGGTGTATTAAGATCTGGTCTTTGCGATCTGGTCGAAATGGACCGCTGTGAAAAATTTTATCTCTGCAATCAGCCAGTTGTTTACAAAGCGACCAATACGCCTTTACGTTAAACTTTTTTATCACTTGCTCGTCATCCATTCGGTTTAGAATACTGTGAAGGCACTGGAAGATTTCCTTTTATTGATTGACATCTTTTCTTTTAATTAGCTGCATTGGTTTATGACCAAATTTTAGGAAACATAAAAAAAAAAATAAAAAATAAAAAATAAAAAAAAATTTATTGGTCAAACATTTTTCTTAGATGTCCCTGCAGGTACCGTCAAGACATTTGTCAATATATATATATATATATATATATATATATTGGCCAAAATAATATGTAATCTTAGGATAGCATTGGCTGTTGCCTCTTCAGGCATTGCTGTTACACTGCTTGTAGGTTGTAAAACAGCTCACTTTGCTTTTAAGCTGCCCTTGAACATGACACGAACAGAGATACCTATATATAACATTTCCAAACAGATTAATGTGACCCAGCTTTTGAAAGAATGCAAATTAATAGTTTGTGATGAACGCACAAGGCTCACAAGCGCAGATTTGAAGTTATGAGCAGAAATTTACAAACTATAAGAAGAAACAATAAATTGATTGGGGGAGGGGGGTTATTGTGCTGTTAGCTGGAAAGTTTCGGCAAATGTTATCCCTCAAACCCAGAGGTAAACGGGCAGACAAATTTAAATATGACTTAAAATGTTTATATTTATAGCCGCAGATCCGAAAACGTGCCCTCCATAAAAACATGAGGGTTCATTTAAGAAGCTATGCATCATCTGCACTATTTACTGAGATACTTAAAATAGACAAAGGGAATTAATCTTCATACCATTCGTTCAGCTTTAGTATAGTGGTTACCACCCTAATAGAGCTAACTGGTGGAACATATCTTAATATATGTAACATCAAGGTTACGCCAATAGAATGGTCAAACGAGCGCGCTATATTAACTCCGAAACACAATAAAGAGGCAGAAATTAACAATATCTTACTAAAGACATTTGAAGAAGAAGACATTGTATGCAGGTCGTTTGACAAAAGTAATCCGAACAGACGATGCCGCCCACTACTTCGTAGAATTTTTTACTGTTTTCTATCACGTAAACTCATTCTTAAAATCGGAACACTTGTAATATTACTGAGAAATCTCAATCGCTTAAAATTATGCAATGAAATTAGACTACAAGTGACAACAAGTCAAATCTTTGATTGCGTATATTGTAGAAGCCGCGGCGAACACTTGTGTGCTCTTAGAGACAATTTTCATCCAAAGAATATTGTTAATTCCTTTGAAATATTTGTTCGAATTTAAGATAATACAATTCTTTCTAATTTTTGCTTTGCCGTGAACATTACTTAATCTCAAGGACAGTCATTGAAGATCACCACCATAGACTTAAATGAGAACTATTTCTTACAAGAACAGCTCTTTATTGCATGTTCAAGAATGAGCTCTACAAAAAGACTGGTCATCTTAGCCTCAAAAAACAAAACCATAAATGTTATCTGCAACGAGGCAATGGCGTAAATAAAACACAATTTCTCTTACTATCAAATAGTAGACAACGTAACCTGCAATCAAAATTAAAAACTCCCTGTACTAGGGAAGAGGGCCTGCCAGTTAAACGAAAACTTTCCTGACAGTAGGCAATGGAGCCAGCCACTAAATTGAAAATTTTCGAAGTAATAGACGAAGAGGCTTAACATAAAAATGAAAAGTGCCCTGGCAGTAGTCCAGGAGAGACACAACACATAGCGACCACCATATAAGGAAAGGGCACGTGACGTCACTCGTACTCAAATTATGGGTAAAGTGGCAAAACATTGGTATTTCCACCAATAGAGATTGACCTTTTGCCACTCGAGAGTGGCAAAGATTGATTGACGGAGCGTTTGTTTGTAAACATGCCCTTTCCTTATAATGTTTCGTGGGTAACACCATACAGCCACAGAAACATTAATGAACTCCGTATTGAAGAAGAGGTGTTACATACTACGCAAGTTATTAGCACATAGTGTGTTTAGCTTTTTGCTCGGGTTCATTCCAATAATCAATCTCCCAGGTCATGCCGGATAATTTGTTAGCGGGATCCACACGTGTTTTAAAGTATTTTCAAAAAATGCGAACCAACTGATCTCCAAAGACGGCTAGTAAAAAATAAAATTGTAATTTCTCAAAATGCGATATTAAAAATTTACGAACAAAATGTTTAATTTTATAAACTTTTGCTTATTCTTATTTTAAAATTAAAAATAATACTTTCCATTTGTTTAGATTTTAGATACATGCTACTTCATTTAATTAATTTAGTTCATATTTCTTTTGAAAAACAGAAAGAGAAGTGTAAAATTTTGCAACTACAGAATTTCAAAATTCTTTTGCTTAAAAATTAGTATCACACAAGACTTTAATGATATTTACTTTCATTACATATATTTTGTATTTAAACTTTTAAATTTTCAATTAATCTTTATTTAAATTTCAAAAATGAAGTATGTAAATGTCAACATTATAATTCTCTTTGATCTTTATAGAGAAAAATTTCTTAAGTATAAGATATAAATGTCGCAAATCTATGAACTTTCTGTATAATTTTAATATTGTTTTACATTAAACATTTGCACTAATGAAAAAAATGTTTAATAGAAATAGTTCGCCTTTTTCTTTTCTTTCCTTTTTTTTTTTTTTTTTTTTTTTTTTTTTTAAGGTAAAGAATTTTTCATGTCGAAAATAGGAATTCCATTTGAAAGATTTGAATAAACTAACATTTGAATTTAACCTCTATACAAACGGTTGGAAAAATTGCTGATTACGGTATTACTTTACAAACCTCTCTCGTATGAATTTTTGTTTTCTTTTCTTCAATATCTCTTAGGAAATAAGATGAGTCAATGGTAATTAGGAATCTTTAATAAATTACCTTTATTTACTTCAGGCAGAAATATTTAAATTGCCATGCTTCTTATATTCTTTTATTTATTTATTTATTTTTTAGTGAAAGATAAATATGTGTTTAAAACTTTGAATAAAAAGATTTTCTTTCTTTGTGTATAGTTGGCTATAGAAAAATATATTATGGAGTAACATTTATTTATATATTTTTGAAAATACATATATTGTTGCGTACTCGGGGTTCGTGAATGGCCTGATAATGAAAGGCGAATCTTTCAGAGGCTTAAAAGTTTATTTACAGAATTTTCCAGAAGATTATAGGTCTATAAACCAAATATCAGCTTCAATTTCACCAAAAAACACAGCTTAAATAACAGTTGACAACATAAAATTCACAGTAGAAACTGTACTATGTACGAACACACAGCAATATGCTGTAATCAAACAGTAACAAGAGATTCAACCAGGAGCTCTTAACAGTTGGAGAGAGACAGACCCTTAAAAATGAGAACGAAATTCCTTTTATAGGCTTCTATAAACACAGAATTGTCTGGTAACTCCTCAAATAATAGAGTTAGAGCTTAGATATTCGAGATATCAATAATAAGGCTTTTCTCGCTAAGGTCGCATAAAAAGTCGCCAAGTTTGGTGCCAAGACCATTACCTGCCTTGGTGAAGCTTTTTAACGGGTTTTTAAAGAAAAATTAACTATTTTAACGCGAAAAAAAGCTAGAAATGCAGAAAATTAACACACTTTTAAACAACGCACTTTATAACTTGACTAAGTCTCTTTGAATGAAACTTAATAAAAGTAACTGCTGTTACTTACAAATTCATAACATTATATATATATATATATATATATGCATACGAGTTCAAGTTCAAAATTGTAAAAATGTTACAGGGCCTGCATGTAAACAACGTTTGTAATTAAATAAATTAAATACTGTGAATTGTGTTTTATAACTTGTCGAATTATGCATCAATGCCTTGCATTCTGAATTGTATCTGACATGAACTCCCCAGCCTTTTTACCGAATAAATTTTTCATTATGAAAACAATATGAAATAACGACTAATCTGTCAATGACGAGCAGAATGGTAGTTGGCACATACTAAAACGTTTACTTAGTACTATATACTTGAGCAAAGTACACGGAATAAAAAAATAAAAAAATCAACCTGGAAACAGCACACTGTCAGGGTAGCATTTATGCCATGACAGTGTGCTGTAATGTTCACAGTATGCTTTATAAATATTTCTTGCACTTATTACACATGTGTGCAGGGAGTAATCCACAATACTAAGTAACTCATTTATTTTTTACACATATAATTTACTTTATTTATTTTTTGATGTGGAGCAATCGGTCTTGGATAGTCCGGGATTCGAACTCACTATCTCCTGTTCTAGGAACCAGCACTTTGCCAACCGCGCTGTTGGGCTCACAAAGGCTTTTCTTTACAAAAACAGATAAGATCAACGTCAGAACTGATTGGTTGATAAATCATGTCATACACACCAAAGATTTCTGGAAGAATTTTTACAGCACAATATGAAGTAACCAATCTTCAGTTATTTTTACAGAACTAGCTGTGAAAAGATACAGCAACCTATGCTGTATTTATGTTACAAAAGTGCTTTTTTTTTTTTTTTTTTTTTTTTACAGAAACTTTTTACAGTGTAACTATAGTTTTACGTGTCATCGCATTACCTTCAAAATCAATCAGTCTAGCAGCACACAAATTTTTGCCAAATACGTTATAACATCACTCTGTGATTTAGCGCGATTGCATTCGTCATATACGGGGTGTGGAATAAATGACTGGTCCATTTTGGATGTTAATAATAAAAACATGAGATAAAAATTAGCCTCTTGCGGCGTAGTAAGAAATTTTTAAAAATAAGTTTTGTTAAAATTAGTAACAAATTTTGCCACAAAGTGTGGCAAATGAAAACTAAGAAAACTCATTTTATGCTGCACTTTTCACTCTACACGTTAGCAGTTTTTTTTCTTTCTTTCTTTTACTGCAAACACGTCTTTTGTTATAGTCATCGAGCTTATTATTGTATAAACTCTTTCAAGAAAAGTTAACAGAAAACTAGATGTTCTTACTCAATTATTACAACAAATAAATAGCAACGCCCTCACCCGGTGAAATTTTTAACAAATTAATCCCATATATATTTTTCTAAATTTATTGTTTTTCTAAAGCATAATATGAGAAATACAGATTGAGATAATTACGCAGGAAACTGAAAATTCATTCAGATTTTATAATCATTCTCACATTCTTATAAAATTTTAATTGCGTCCATATCTTAATAAAATTACATTTCAGAGAATTAAAACGCTGACCTTAATTATCAAAATTGTAAGATTTTCCTTTCTTTTACATTAATCAAGTATTTAAATGTAACGAGATTTCCGTAATGAGAAAAAAGAAAAAAAAGATCAAATCACTGTAACTTAATTAAACCTCTACTTATTGACTTGGGTTTCGTTGAGTTAAATATACAGCATATTAAAACTATTCATGTCTCTTCTTTTTGTATAACCCATATTCACCCATTTCCTTTTATTTTATATTTTATTATTATTATTATTATTATTATTATTATTTTTTTTTTTTTGTATTTGTTCACGAAGTTTGCTCAAGGTTAAATTGAAATAAATACGTAGGAAGCTGAATGTTTATACGATATGTTTTAATTCTCTCCCAGATTCTAATAAAAGTTTAAATTGTTCACATGTTAACAAAATTATAAAGTGCGTCCCAAAATTTTATCGACAACATATTTTTTGGATTTAAGAGCTAATTAAACGAGTAAGAAAGACGAAATAAATTACGTAAATATGTATTGACATAAAGCAAATAATGAAATACTTAAAGAAATTTAAACACACATAAATTTAATACAAAAAAAAAAAAAAGAAAGAAAAAGAAAAAGAAAATAATGCTGTCCCAAAAATATATAGACAACCGGTGTTAAAAGATGATTGAAGTACTGATCTCCAAATTTGCATATTCCAAGGTCATGTACTTGTGACGCAATAGTTTTCTGCGATAAAAGCGAAGCTGTCTTTCATTTTTCGTATGATTGTACAGATGTCTCGCAACATGCAGTTTTCCAATAATGAAATTTTGAAAATTTATTGTTTCAAAGCTCGTGGAATGAAGGTTGTGGCCATTTTAAGAAAAATTGGGCTCAGCAGGGTATTTACCAAATTCTGTCAAAAGGGGACAATTTGAAACAAAATCACGTTCTGGGCGACCAAAGAAAACAACTAAACAACAAGACAAAGAAGATTAGTTTCAACCCAGAACCTGTCTGTACGGTCCATTTGTAGAGAGGTGACCTTTCAGTATCAAAATCCATGGTGCATCAACGGCTGCAGATAAGTAAATTGCTTGCTTATCGCAAAATGCGTCGCACGCCAAAATTGACAAAACGGCATAAAGACGCTCGTATTTAGTGGGCTCGAAATCATATTAATTGGACATATGAATGTTTGAGTGTTCTGTTTAGTGATGAAAAAAAGTTCAATTTAGATGGCACCGATGGTTGGGAATATAACTGGCACGATATTCGCAAGGAACCACAAAATATTTTTAACAGACGACGAAGAAGGGGTTCACTCATGGTACGGGGAGCATTTTCCTTTAAAGGAACTACCGATAGTGTTTTTTATCGATTTTATTTATTGTTTGGCCGACAATGTTCCGAAGATTACAAGAAAATGCTAGAAGTACAGTTACTTCTATCTGGAAAGTTGCTAGGTGGGAAAGAATGGATATATCAGCAAGACAATGCTCCATTCACGTGTCAAAATCTACAATGCAATGATTTAGACAAAACTAAGTAACTCTTATGGACTGGTCAGCCGTAACTCCTGACCTGAACCCAATGGATAACCATTGGAGAATATTAAATAGAAACGTATATGCTAATGGCGTCAATCTGCATCAGTTCAAGATCGAATGCTGCAAATTGAAACAAGTTGGTTTTCTCGAAAGCCAGAAATTCTTCAAGCTATTGTTTTGAGTACGCTTGATGGAGTTTTTGAAGAGATTAAGAAAAATGGCTCAAAAATTTGAATGTTAAAGAAAAAATAATCAGTTGTCTATAAACTTTTGGGACAGTAAGTTTTCAATTTTAGTTTCCGTTACAATGTCTGTGATTGTAAGATATTTTTTTTTTGTATAATATTATTACTGGCTTGATATTACTTATAATTAAAAATCGTTTTGAATATTTATTGTTCTTTTTCAATTGTAAAATAAAAAAAATAAAAAATTCGTTGTCTATAAAATTTTGGGACGCATTGTATTTCATAGAATCAAAATACAAAGCTTAGTCAGAAACATTATCAGCATTTTTACCTTTTAAAATTAATGCAGTATTTGAATGGTCTAATATTTGCGTAATAGAAGTAGTACCAGTAGTAGTAGTAGTAAAAAGATAAAATTTCTATAACTTAATAAGATGTGTGACAATCGACTTAGTTTTAATCAATTAAAAGATAAACTTTAAAGATAATTGATGCCGCTTCTTTTACTACAGCTTAAAATATTTCATTCATTTTATTTTAAATATTTTTTTACTATTTATTCCCGCTATTATTATTATTGCTGTTGTTGTTGTTGTTGTTGTTGTTATTTACAGGCAGAGAATTTTTTAAATTATTTTTTTACATAGTCCCTTTTCATTCATGTTATTAATATTTTATTATTATTATTATTATTTTTTTTTTTTTTTTGACAGATTTAATTTTAATAATTAATATATATCTGTTTCTGAAAACACATTGTTTATATTTCACACTAGCAGGCTACGCCCGCTTCGCTGGTCACTATATTTAAATGAATTTTCGAAAGAATTGAATTAATATTTATTTTTTTACATCACATTAGAGACAAAAACCTAAGAAAATAAAATAAAATAAAATAAATAAATAAAGAATAAAAAAGAAACTGAAATTACTCCAAACCTTGCTTCGGGTACCCGCTGTCTACGGCAGCTCTTTTCCCGCCCGTGCTGCATCAAGGGGTCCAGGTTCCCACTGTCTGCAGAAAGATCTTTCCCGGGCACTTCAATCTGGATATTTTTCGACGACAGGGGGGGGGATCTGCTACTATTTAAGAACAGCGATTTTAAAGATGACTGTATCTCAGCATCTATTAAATATTTTAGTTTTGAACCATGTATTTTATTGCCCATGCTATTTGCACTATATTACGATTTGATTCTGACCAATGTAATAAAATAAAATAAAATAAAAAGTAGATTAATATGTATATATATATATATAGAAAAATAAATAAATTTTAATCATTTTAATCCTTTTTACTAATATACTACCACTTTTCCCGATAAATACAGTAAATAAATAAAAAATTAATGAAGAAAATGTTTTTCTTTTAAAGGAATTAATTAAAAAATGAAAAATAAGAAGTTGTTCTACCATAAAAAATTAAACACATCTGTTATAAATACGTTTTTAAATTTAAAACTAAATATACTTAATTTTTTCTACTGCATTGCGATTTTATTTTCAATAAATGTAACAAATAAAAAAAATAAAAATAAAAAATCGCCTTCAAATGAATGTATTAAATAAAAATAAGTTGAGTAATCCGCGATTGTAATGAAATGCTCGCCCTCTGGTGGGCTAAGGTGAAATTATCCCACCACTGCATATCCTCATATTATGCAATCGACTTTCCATGATGAAATGGCGGAGAAAGAATAATAATTACACGTGGCTGTTATATTTACTAACAACTGCAGTGTTCAGAGAGCGCCATCTATCGATCATTACAAACGCGGATAGCCGTTGCTATGATACGCAGACGATCGAAGCAAAATAATAAATCTATGAAAAATGAAACAAAGAAGCCAATATTTAAAATCGGAAAAACATTAATTTAAAAAATTCAAATTCGAAATTCGAAAAAATCTCGATGAGGTGCAAACCTGCAGGGTCCCAGGTACCTATATCCTAAAATCTAAATATTTAATATGTTTAATTTTTCTACAGTATGTGTATAACTATTTGATTTCAATAAATATAATAAAAAAGATTTCTTCCTCAAATGAATTTAAATAAAGAAATAGCTTAATAGCCGTTGCTAAGATACGCAGACTTTTGAAACGAAAGAAATTTCTGAAAAATGAAACATTGAAGCCAATATTTAAAATCGAAAAAACATTAATTTAAAAAATTCAAATTCGAAATTCGAAAAAATCTCGATGAGGTGCACACATGCATGGTCCCAGGTACCTATATGCCAAATTTGGAAGCTCTGCGATCAGTAGTGTGAGCGCCAGAGCGCAGATACACACACAGACACACACACAGACACTTCTCTTTATTTATATAGATTAGTATAGCTATAGAGCATAGGTATATTAAATAGGTTTCCAGTCAACATAATGTAACTCAAATAATTAAATGCTATTTACATTTCAGTAATGGCTGTATGCGCTATGTATATTGAGCTACTTGCCATAACTGTTAGTTGCTAAAAATAGTCGCCAAATAAATTTAAACATCTCAATACGCAAGCAAAGTATGACATCACTGACCGCCCGTGGATGCAAGAAAAAGGTTTTCCATGTTAATCGCTCATTGGATTTTTTTTTTTATTAAAATTCTAGAAGAACTATTTCCCGATTTTAATCCTCATATTTGGGTATAGATATGTATTAGTTATTGTATGCATGCGTTAGATTGAGTTATTTTGCTGTCAAATTGACAAAATTTTAATTTTAAATTTCAAAACTGTCACCCTTGGCGTTTTTTGTATTTGGCGATCAAAAACGTAATACGAAAATATACATGCCAGATGTATATTTTCGTAATATGTATTGTACGAAATATTGTTTCATATTATTCGTTACACTCTTAATGTAAGTTTTTAAAATAACCATGATTTTTGAAAGGAATTAAGTTATATTCGCCAGATAATTTGGCGATATTTTTTTTTTCTGCCAAGGATGACGGATATCAAATCTATTCCGCTGCAACATATTAGTATATTATATCAGATACTTTATTTAGACATTTGAAAACAAATTTGACTTCAAATTATGATAGAATATTTATCCTTTCCCTTTTAATTAGTTTATTAGTTGGATGTTTATTGTGTAAATATCATCCTTTGAAATGAAATGCTTATGTTTTCAATCGAATATGGAAATTTGCCATTTTTTTTTCTAGAGTTTTGAAATTTAAAATTCCAATTTTATCAATTTTACAACAAAAACAATTTAATCTAACGGATGCACATGATAACTAATACATATCTATATCCAAATATGGGGATTAAAATGGGGAAATAATTTTCCTCGATCTTTATTATTTTTTTACAAAAAATCCAGTTCACTTTTTATATTATTGTTCGCGTGAAAATATGATTTATTATATGTCTAAAAATAAATTAATTCGTAAATCTTTTTGGCAACAATTATAAATTAAAATAAATAATATTATAAAATAGAATTTCTTATTTTATTTTATTTTATTTATTTATTTATTTTTAAATTCCAATTTCGTTTACACGTTTACACACATCAGTTTAAACCACGGAGTAATAAAGACTCCGTGGTTTAAACATTGATGCTTAGATATTATATCATATCCATAGACCTATTATAAGAGTGGACGGGACAATGGTAACCTTTTTGAGTGCAAAGATAACTCATAAAATGGTCACGTGATTGTTGATCTACAGAAGCCAAGCTAGCCAATATTGAAATTTACTCGCCATGCTCTAAACTCTACTTTTTATTAAGCAGACGATATTTTTCCTTTTTCTTTGAAAGTTCCTTTTAAAATTTTTATTTCACTTTAAAAGTTAGATTGTTTTGAATTTAAAAAGAATTTTATAGCTAGAAATAGTAATTAGATGTACTTTAAAAACCCTAGAAGTTATGTCAAATAAGGATTTTATTTCACAGGTAAGATTCTTTTTAATATTTTATTATTTCGTTCTTTTTAAGTAATTATTTTTATAAAATGCTTATAATTTCTATACTTATTTCTCTAAATTGAATTAGTTTAACTATATTATATCTTATTTCAAAAATGTGCATGATTGTTTACGAAAGTTAAAACGAGTATAGACAAACAAAGTTATAAAAACTTTTGAACTTTGTTCAAAAGTGTTAATAACAAGGTAAAAATAAATTTTAGCAGCTGTAGTGTTTTACACTAGTTTTGCTTGCTGTATCTTTTAATAATATTAATAATATATATATATTTATATTGAAAGCAAAAAGTCGCCAATAACGCGATAAATGTAGAAAAAGGTAACCTTTTTCAACATTCACGTGGTTTTATCTTTGCACCTTTTCTTGTATTCCCTTAATAATGGAATGCTCCGTCCACTCGTATAATAGGTCTATGATCATATCATATCAAATTAAATTATTAGAAAAATAAACACTTTTAATTCTATAATGACGTCAGATTTAACGTGTAAGTTTAACAATTAAAAAAGCTTTATATGAATTTCAATTTAATGCACGTGCAAATATATTTCTTTTCTTTTCACGTCAAGATATTTTAAAAACGAAATGAATATGTAAATGTTTCTTTTATGTTGGCAGCAGCTAATTTTTTTAATATTTCATTATTTCCATTTCTATTACGGCTTCTATGGGGATTTTAATTAAAATGCTCAGATTTTAAACTAAAATTTATTTTATCAAAATTAAATATAGCCTATAACAATATGGCATACTGTAGCTTTCGGTCAGTGAAAGAAGTTTTTAAATCGGTTCAGTAGTTTCAGAGATTACCCTCCACAAACAAACAATTTTTTGCGCTTTATATAATGATATAGATTACTATTTTGCTTTTTAATCGTTTCAGCCATTTATATTTTACTTCTTTTATTTGAAGAAGATAATTAAACAAAAATTTATATTGAAAATTTCTGATTGAAAATCTTAAATTAATCAATTAATTTTCTTTAGAAATGAAAGTTTCGCATTTTTTTTTTTTTTTAACATTCTTTTTTATTATTTATTATTTTTTTATTATTATTATCATTATATTCGATAATAATTCTTTTATTATAATATTTTAGGAGAAATGTATAAGGTTATGTTCAATTAACTTTTACCTATAGGTAAAAGTTATCTTAAAAAAAAAAAAAAAAAAAAAAAAGAAAGAAAGAAAGAAAGAAAAAAGAAAAGAAAAAACTCAAGTAATTTAGACCACACGACTTTCGCTTACCCTGAAATTCAGTACCATAAAGGCAGATTGGACATTAAGGGATAAGATAACGAATACTGTTATATAAACCTTTGTTAAACAATTTAAAATAGGCTTCGGAAAGGCCTCATTTGACAAATAATTCAGTAGGGGGGGCGCTACAGCCCCCTCAACCCCTGTTTTAATATTGTACTTACATCTAAAGAGATTTCAAAAGCTGCTATTTAATTTAAATGTTCATTTCAAATTATTTAGACAATTTCCCCGCACCATTCCTTGAAACTTATGAATTTTCATATAATTTTTCGAGTAACAATCTTATATTAACTTTGAAATACAACATTTGAATTGCAATGAATTATTTGTTTTAAGTTATTCTGATAAAAGTCATGGTCAAAGATTAAACGTTAAAAACATGAGTTCGGTATTCAGGGAACTTCAAAACGTGTCAATATACAAAAAAGGAACGCTGGTAAAATATTATAGTAAAGCATTTTCGTTAATTACATTCAATAAAAAAGAATATTTTCGATTAACTATTAGCAGCCCTGTACATCTTCTAAAAATTATGTACAAACCACATTGTGCACTTAAATATGATCATATGTTAATAACATATAGCACACCCTGAAATGCAATTCCATGAATTTCCAAGTATTAACACACTATAATCTAGTTCTTTTGTGTAACCCTGTAAATGAACGGTGGATGAGTTTCATACCATATTCCACATGAAATATGCTTTTATGTCTATAAAAAATATATATTCGTTTCATTCGGTTTAGTGCAGTCTATAGACGTTAAACTCTACTTACTTGCAATTTCCCCCATAGACGTAAAGTATTTGAATTCTCTTGGATGGCACTGTACACGAACTATTTGTTTAATCTCAACGAAATGTTTAGTGTAGCATCTCTAAATGATGCAGATTTGTATTAATGAGTTTGGTCTTTCTGCTGCTATTTGTTCTTGATATATGCTGATAACACAGCCACACACACACAGACCAAGTGTTAAAAACTTGTTTTTCAGATTAACAGACCTCAAAGCGTGAAAATGTAATAGAACTCAATTTCAAAAATTTGACAACCCCCCCCCCCTTCAAAAAAAAAAAAAAAAAAATCTCTACCGTATATATGGGTAAGAGGAAGTTTTATTATTTTTGTACTAATTAAGCCTAATAATACTATTAAAAGTGTTATATTTTTGAGTATTTTTTAAAAGACGTAATATACCAAAAATAAATTTTATTAAATGTTTTACATAAACATTTATTCAATGTATTTTTTCACTTTCGAAATTTCAAAGAAAATAATGCCCATTTTATACACTGAATCTCAAAAATTAAATAAAATAGAAAAAGTAATTAATTAATTATGTGGGGAAGAGGAGAGGGTACTGTTCCTCATTTTATTTTATTTTTAATGATTTATTACATAAGTACATATCTGTAATTTTCTATTTTGACAAGAAAAAACACGAATATTTGACCTTTTTTATTAATTATTATAATCATTATTATTTTTAATTCATGATTTTGAAAATAACAAAATGGTATTTTTTTCTGAAGTTTAATTTTTTCCCAAATTTATAAAATAAAACATTATTTTCAGATTCAATAAAAATTAGGATTAATTTAATTACATTAAGTCGTGTGTGCAAAGTTGAAATTGCTTAATTACATTTAATTTAAATTAGTAGGGAGTGGAAGAATATTTAATTTAATAAAACATTTAAAGCAAAATTGGTCATTGAAAAATTTATTTAGGATTATTTTATTTGAACTATCCGCACTCAGCCAGTGAAATTTAATTAATGCACTCACATATATTTTTTAAACTATAAAATTAAAAATATAATTAAAAATTACAATAATTAAACGAAAAATTTTTCTGTTTAAGACTTTGAATAATGCTGAGCAAATAATAATAATAATAATAATAATAATAATAATAATTACAATTTACTGAAGTGTTGTAAATGCTTTTTACTTGTTTATTTCTAAGCTTTATTAAATGTGTATAAATTAAGCTTTATGAAGTTATATTCAATTTTTTGCGTAAATGCCTATTTATCTGTGTGTGTGTGTTAGTGTTGGTAGCATTGTAGAAATATAGTCGACCGTAGAGATACAGAATTTTGCAAGGAGGTTCATTTTGACCCTTCCTAAAGCACCTCGAGGCCCGATTTTTGAATTTTTCACTTTTTTTTTTCTTATAAATTTAAAAAAAAAAAAAATTATATATTACCTTTAAAATTAGCTTTAAAAAATATTAAGTTAATGAAAGAAAAAAATACGCGTTCAATTTTTTTTCCTACTTAAGAGAAATATATATATTTACGCGTGAATAATGAAAAATTATCAAAAATTAAATTTCCCCCATGCATCGGAAAGAATCGACGTCATTATAACCACTTCAGCTTCAGCATTCACGTTTAAATAAATAAATATATTTATTTTTATGTTTAAAAATAATGAACATGTAGTTATAATTTGAATCTTATTGAGACTGCGCATTTACTGAAGCATTTTAGTCCTTTTTATTTATTCCGTAATATATATATACATATACACCCCGCGACAAAAATATAGGTATACAAAGGGGTTTTTTTCTTTGATTTTTCATAAAATCACATTATCTAAATTGTACTTATCATTTATTATTATCATAAAATAACACTAATCCGGACTAATTTTTGTTTTAAGACTAATTTAGAAAAACTTTAAGACTAAATTTTTTCTAATTTAAGACTACAGTCCGCGACAAAAGGATAGGAACAAAGGGTTTTTTAATTTTTTTCTTAAAATAACATTATCTAAATTGGGCTTATCATTTATTATTATAACAAAATATTCTCATAATAAAAACATATTAAATATTTGAATCATATTCAAAATAATCATATCAAAAATTAAAAAAAAAAAAAAAAAAAAAAAAAAAAAATCTTTGTTCCTATCTTTTTGTCGCGGTGTGTAGTCTTAATTTAGAAAAATTTTAGCCTTAAAACTTTTCTAAATTAGACTTAAAACAAAAATTAGTCCGCGAATAGTGTTATTTTATGATAATAATAAATGATAAGCACAATTTAGATAATGTTATTTTATGAAAAATCAAAGAAAAAATCCTTTGTACCTATCTTTTTGTCGCGGGGTGTATATTTTTTCCCCTCAATTTTAACGTTTTAATAAATTCGACACTAGGACACTAAGACTTACGTTAGATGAATATTTAAAATCTACATTAAATATTTATATTTATACTTAAATAAATAAATCAAAATAAAATGTTTAAATTGAGAAATAATATGATATAACTACAAAATTAGTTGTCTCATTGAATCGATAGACAAATCAAAGCATATTGAACCATAGATATAGTAATATATATAGATCTATCATCCCCATGTTAACGTGCAAAGATTTTTGATGCCGAAAAAGTTTTTTGGCATCAGCCATGAGAGAGTATAAAACTCGGAAACAATAATGGAGTAGAATGTTGATATATATTGAAAATGCCGAAATACTGGGCGGCTTTTAATTGTACAAATGCATTTATGAAAGGAAGTGGAATAAGTTTTCATAAGTAAGTTAAATTTAACTAATTTATGAAAAATATGATTTTTTATAATCAGTTGCTTTGTTATTATTATGGCTTAAATACTGTTTTGATTTTTAATGGAATACTTTTTTTTTTTTAATTTTAATATTTTTGAAGTTTCTATATTAGTAAGTACTATCGAATTTTCAAAATTCTTTTAAATGTAGTTAGCAGTGGCAAAGGTAAAGCCCGCTTCTTTAATATATTATAACTAGTATTACCACAAGACTTTCTTTTATATATAATCTTATACAAATTTACGCAATACAAATTATTTATTAAGTTATAATTTATTAAAGATATTTTCCAGGATGAATGCAGACGATATTTTTCTTAAAGTAGTATAATAATAAATGCTGAAAAAAATCATTTTGTGCAGACATGAAAAGACATACAGTCGAACCTCGTTAACATGAATCTCAAGGGTGATCAAAAATCTATTCACGTTATCAGTAGTTCATGCTATCAGTAACTGATCGTCATATAACTAAAGTAATCTTCATTTTTACGGGGATTGTGGTAACAGTTCATGTTAAAAGTAATTCACGTTAACGAGGTTCGAATGTATACACACACACACACACACACACACACACACACACATATATATATATATTTATTTATTTAACATTAAAAATAAAAGAAATCGTTAGTTTCGTTTTAAATTAATATAGATCTATGGTTCAACCATTCGTTTTAGAAATATTGACGAGTTCTTTCTAAAATATCCACATTGAAAATTTACACAGACCCCGGGGGAAAGACACTTCCCTCCCAGGAAGAAAGCAATGCTCCTACATGCGCACGTTTTTTTTTTTTTTTTTTTTTCAAGCTTATTACTGCTATTATCCATAATTCATATAAATTTTACATTCATGCGTTAAAAATAACTCGCATTATGTACATTTATATGTAATTTTGTCCTATACGGTCACGTTAAGTACTTAGAAAAAAAAAATAGGATGGCAGCACAACCTGTTGAGTGATTGATTCCCAAATCTAATCAGCAGCAGTTTAGATCAATGTCCAACTGAATACAAGTTTGGTCGAATTTCTTTCATATTAGGGGCTATAATTCGAAATTGCTAGAATTGCATTTTTAGTTGTGTTAAGCGTTTCTTACAGTTTCGAACAAGGTTTATTATAACATTAATTAGTTTTTCTGCCTGTCTGCTTGCCCACCTGCCCACGCTCCATTTCCGAGTAAACCCAGTTTCTGCTATATGTTGTGACTGGCCGTTAAAGGGTTAACGCAAATTTTACTGAAAATGAGGATATGTCCATTCGTTTTGGCTCTCTAAAGAACACTTAATCCCAAACTTTTATAAAAATCGTTATATCCATTTTCTTTTAAAACCAATTTCTATTATATGTTGCGATTGTCAGTTAAAGGGTTAAAGCAAATTTTCCTGAAGATGAGGATAGGTCCAAACGTTTTAGTTCTGTTTAAAAAAAAAAAAGAAGACACTTAACTTTAAACTTTAATCAAAATCGTTATATCCATTTTTGGGTAAACTCAATTTCTACTACATGTTGCGATTGGCAGTTAAAGGGTTAACACTAATTTTCTTGAAGCTAAGGATGTTCCAATTGTTTTAGGTCTCTAAAAAGCACTTATCCCAAACTTTTATTAGTATAGTTATAACCATTTCCGAGTAAACATAAATGAGGAGCAAACATTCAAACCGTGTTTTCTCCAAAAATAAAAAAAAATGAGTTAGTGATTTTTCTGTGAACTTAACATTAAATATCACAAAATTATACTATTATCTTAAAACAAAAAATTTTTTATCACATTATAAACGCTCTTAGAAAGTTGGGGTTTCAATCAAACAGTGTTTTCTCCAGAGCCTGTTTTCAGTCAAACTGTGATTTCTCCAGCCGACCACTCAGGACGGTTCTTTCTGGTCGCGTGACTCGTACGTGTACCAGCTTTTGTTTGTTTATTTCGTTAGTTCTATCTTGTTTTCTTCAATTTAGAGGAGTGTGATTTTTAATTTCCAATGGAAGAATTAATAAGTGGTGTATTAGTGAGTACTTCTAATTGTGGAACTAGAAAAAGACAGAGAATTGGTGGGAAAAGAAAAGAAGTGAAAAATAAACGATATTCAGCATCTTCAGATAACGTTTATGTTCCATGCAAACATTCTAGTAATACTTTTTCATGCACTGATGTTAGACCTAATGACATTAAGAGGTTTTGGGATATACATTACGAAATTGCGGACAAACAGCGACAAGATTCTATTATAGCCTCATTGGTTGTTACAAAAAATGTAACTCGACGTAGACCTAATAACCCAAATCAAAATAAATCACAATCATCTGGCTCACAGCATGCATTTTCTTCTTATTTTATTACTAGTAGCAGTGGTAGGAGAATTCCTGTGTGTAAAAGCAATTTCATGGCTATAACTAAAATAAGTCGTACAAGGCTAGCCAATATTGTTACTAAAGTACATGCTGGTGAACCTATTGAGGAAAAGGGAGGCGGCGATAGAAAAAGCCACTTAAGCATTAATAAAAAAAACAAGGTAAGAGAATTCATCTCAAAGTTAAAGGCATCAGAAAGTCATTATGGAAGACAAAAATCGAAGCGATTTTACTTGCACTGTACATTAAGTATAAGGAAGTTGCATGAAGTTTACAACAAGAAATGCAACGACGACCTGGACAAAGTTAATTTCGCTATGTTCAGAAGAATATTCATAAATGAATTTAATATAGGCTTTATGTCTCCTTCTAGTTATGTTTACAACACGTGTTCTTTACTTGACCAAAAAATAAAGCCCTGTCCTGCAGGGTCTACAGAAAAAGTTGCCTTACAAAAGAATTCATATACTAAGAGCCAATGCATTTTATTCCATTATGAAAGAAAATACAGATGAATCAGTCGTTAGTTTATGTTTTGATTTACAACAGATTCAACAGCTGCCAAAAACAAATATTCAAGATGCCTATTACTTAAGGCAATTAAACTTTTACAGCTTATGCATAATGAGTTTGGATGGTCTAAGTACAGCAGTTTATACTTGGGCTGAGGAGTGAGCAGGCAAAGGCAGCACTAAAATATCGTCGGCTTTATATTGTTACCTAAACAAAATGGACCTTGAAGGTAAAAACCTTTGCGGCTCTTTTGTGATGGGTGTATTGCCCAAAAAAAAAATAACATAATTTTTCAAATGCTTTTGCACTTTTTGTACACTACAACGTCAAGCATTGAAAATAGAGTATTGTACTTTCCTGTCAGAGGACATAGTTTCCTTCCAGCAGATCGTATATTCGGTCGTGTTGAGAAGATCCTCAGAAAAAACGTAACAATAACATTTAAGGAACAGTACTATGAACTGTATCAGAAAGTTGGTGATGTAAAAATATTGGGTATTGATTGGAAACTTTATAGTACGAAATCACTTAATTCTTATTTCAAAAATTACCATACATAGCAGAACTAAAAAGAATAGTTTTAGAAAAAAAATAGAGAAAGTGTGATGGTCAAAGGATTCAAAAACTATAAATTCGAAGATATAAAATAACAATCTGGAGCAAAACTTTTTAGGAAGGGGATTAATACTGCTATTATACGAAATATTGCCTTTCAATGTCTTCCTCTGGGTCATGGAATATCACTTGAAAAGAAAAATGATGTAGACAAACTTTTAAAGTTGATGTATGGTGAAAAGTGGAAAAATCAGCCTGATTTTAAATGGTATAAAAATATCATTACTAATAACTTTCATGTAGAATATGAAGAAACAGAGGAAGCATGCAATTGCTTATGTGAAGATATTGGTTTAAAAATTTAAATTTCAAATTAACTTAAAAATTTTAGTTCTTCCCTATAATTTGCAGGATGATTTTTCACGTGTAAATACTTAATTTTATTTTATAATTACACAACAAAAGTCTGTTCTATTAATTAGTTTTATTTCATTAAAAATGTTAATTCATCAATATGCGAGTTACACACTTTTTCATTCAAAAAATGTTTTGTCCACATTGGAAACATTCAAAACATGTTTTCTCCTCTGTGTTTCGGTCAAAACATGCTTTCTCCAAATTTCAAATGCATTTTTCTAATTAACTTTAAGTTTATTAGGTAAAGTACGCCTACAGATCTTCCTAGTAACCAGTAATACAACTAAACAAACGACAATTAGGGTCTAAGAAGGGTTATTTTAAAATTTATCAGTTTTTTGTGTTTTCTGAAAAACTGTATTCGAAGGAGAAAACACGGTTTGAATGTTTGCTCCTCAAATTTCCACTTTATATTGCGATTGGCAATTAAAGGGTTAACTGGAATTTCTCAAACGATAAGGCTAAGTCCAATCGTTTTTTCGACCCAAAAAAGGGATGCTCATACTTTCGTTTACTTAGCATACTACCCATCGGACCTAGGTGACCTAGATTTTTTCCTTCATTAAGCGTCTACTATTCACAGGAGATGGACAAGTGGATAAGGAAAAATGTTGGACGGATTGTTTCACAATTTCAAGTGTGTCAGCTATTTGGGAAAGCTTATACATGGGCAGCATCTCTTGAAACTCCTGCCTATGGTTTCCGTGCCGGTATAATTCGGCGTGTTAATCGCCACGTATTTAACGATTTCAATTTCGCTCCGTCCTAAGCTTCCGATAAAGCTCCAACACCAGTCACATCAGAAGACGAGAACAACCACCACTTGCCAGACAATGTAGCTCATATACACTTGACGCTGCATTCAAACAGAACATGCCTGATTCCGAAGAGCCAACTTTAGAAGATGTAGTCCAGGAGAACATCCCGGATCCCGTTAGTCATAAAATGTTCTCAGTGAGGGACATTAGTCTTTTTCCTTATTGCGTACAAAAATGAAGCTTAAGAAAGAGAAAGGAAAATACTTCAGAGGCCACTCTTCTGACTTCATCTCGCTTCAAGAATTCCGTTGCAGAAAAACAAAAACAAAAGTGAGCAAAGTGTGACATCCAACAGCATCGGAAGGAGGAAAAAACGACAAAGAAAGCTCAAAAAGAGAATTTTTCGCAAGAGAAAATAACAAATAAAAAACCCGGTAGAGCCAAGGGTCTCAGTATGAACATCCCCAGGAATCTCCGGACAGGGGGCAGCTGCGGATGTAATTAACGAACCTATTTTCTGCGCATTCTGTCAGGACAGTACGGAGGAAGACTGGATCAAATGCGGAAAGTGCTGCTCATATGTACGTAAAGAATATACGCCAAGATAACCGACCCAACACATTATTATTGTGATGATTGCTGTACCTGGAATAAATTTACCAAAAGGACAGCTTTGTGTCTCTGTCTTTCATTTTGTATCATACTTTTTGCTCTTGTGTAGTATGGACTATTCGGTCCATATTACACAAACGTGTGTGTAATGTATTTAATAAAGAAGCACCACAAAACTGGCGTTGTAAAAATTATTAATTACAAACTTTGAATAAACACCATAAAATGCAATAAACTCGCAACAATTGTTTCGGGACGAAAAAACACACGACCCTTCATCAGGCGAATAAAGTAAGCACGAGTGCTGCGGTCAAAGCGGCAACGCATAAAACCGTTTAGGTGAAGAGAAAAACTTTATAAAGTAGAAAGTAAATATAGCTACTGGTGTGAGTAGAATTGTACAAGAAAACAAGAAAATAAATAAATGAGTGAGATTAAACATATAACAATATAAGGATGACAATATTAAACGAAAATCTAAGTTACGTGAGTAATTTCCAAGCATCAGAGAAGAAAGGAGTGGAAGAAATATCATTAACAAGACTTTTCGAATTTTTAAATATGTAAAATGCTTCATGAATATCCAAATGGGAGGAACAGACAGGTGATGAAATTATGTTAGTTTTGGAAAAATCAAAACGGTGACCTTGAAACCAGCAGTGGGAAGCAATAGAAGATTTGGTAATCTCTTCATTACGAACATTCCGACGGTGCTCATTTATTCTGTATTTCAAACGCCTCCTAGTTTGACCAATATAACATAAGTTGCAGGACGAACACGGAATTAAATAAATTCCAGAACGGTTTTCGGTGGGAATGGGATCCTTAAGAAAAGATAATTTAATTTTATTGACGGGTTTGTAAATAACTTTGAAACCAAACGGTGAAAGAAATTTAGAGATTTTAAAAGCGGGTGAAGAATAAAAAGGTAAAACAACTGCGATGAGACTGTGGTCGTTTAATTTGGGAGCAGAACGTTTAGGATTCTTAAATTTATATAGAGCTTTATCGATGATAGTTGGGTTATAACCACGAGAGAGAGCAAGAGATTTTAAATAATTAATGTCTTTCGAAAGATTAGACGGATCAGAACAAATGTGTAAGGCACGATAAACATAATTGTAAAAAGCAGACATTTTTTGTTGAGGGGCGTGGTTAGTGAGAGCATGCGGCGGCAAAGAGACTGAGAATGGTTTTCTAAAAACAGTAGTTGAGAAACAATCCTTTTCTTTATTCACAAGAGCGTCAAGGAAAGGTAAAGAGCAATCCCGTTCAACCTCAAAAGTGAATTGAATGCATGGGTCAATCGAATTGACCAAAGAAAGTAAATTGGCTAATTGACATCAGGGGAGACAAGAACGAAAGTGTCATCCACATACCTAAACCAGTGAGGAAATTTATATACACCGAAGAGTTTTTCTTCAAAATAGTGCTTATAAATGTCGCAAAGTAAAGGAGAGAGAGGACTACCCATGGCCATACCATCATTTTGGGAATAATAAGTACCATTAAAAATGAAGGCAGTTTGTCTGATACACAAATGAACTAAATTTAAAAGTTCCTCAATTTCAATAGAAGAATAATGGAATTCACGTAGTCTTCTCTCTAAACAAACCAGAGCACCTTGAACCGGAACATTTGTAAAAAGTGATTTTACATCGAAAGAAATCATAGTATAGTTAGACGGAGAGATGCATTTAATTTTGTCCACAAAATCATACGATTTTTTTACATTATAAAGATTAGTAGTAGTTAGATGAGAAAGAGAGTTTAAAAGAAATCGAGTAAGATTATAAGAAGCCGTACCAATATTAGACACAATAGACCGAAAGCAGAGAGTGGGATTATGAACATTCGGAAGTTCTTAAAAACGAGCTTAATTAGCAGAAAAGGAATTAACATGCGTTTGGTATAATCATTAAGAATAACGGAGTTTTTAACGTGGTATTTGACTTGATCAAGATGATCATTGGAAGGATCTTTTTTAAGTTTCGAATAGGGACCTGAAGTAAGCAAGGACTCAACATGGGAAATATAATCCGATTTGTTGAGTAGAACAGTTTGTCCTCCTTTATCAGCTCTTGTGACAATTATATCGAGGGCGGAGTTTAATTCAGAGAGGGCGGAATTTTGAGAAGGAGTAAGGTTAGACTTTTGTGGATGATTATTGGTGGAAATAATAGTCCAAGCGGCGGCTGCAAAAAATTGACTTGAGAAGGTACGAAGCTGATTTTTTTCCTATACATAGAATTCATTGTTACAATGAAAATCTGATAGGGTTGCCTGGTCAAAGCCGTCAAGTTTAAGAGTAACAACCTCACTTCCGGTCACAATTTAAGCGATTTTCGAACCCCAAAAGGTATGAAGATGAAACCGGTGCTAAAATGTAGAGATTAATATGCTCTTTAAAATGGCATAGGTTTGCCTGGTCAAAACCGTCAAGTTTCAGAGGTTGCCTCGGTAATAGGGGTCAAATTTAAACGATTTTCGAACCCCAAAAGGTATGAAGATGAAACCGGTGCTAAAATGTAGAGATTAATATGCTCTTTAAAATGGCATAGGGTTGCTTGGTCAAAGCCGTCAAGAAACAGAGGTTGCCACGAAAATAGGGGACGTATTTTACGATTTATTTATCCAAATAAAAAGTGATTTACCCAAGTGTAAAGATGAAACCGGTGCTAAAATGTAGAGATTAATATACTCTTTAAAATGGCATAAGGTTGCCTGGTCAAAACCGTCAAGACCCGGAGGTTGCCTCGAAAATAGGGGTCAAAATTAAACGCTTTTCGAACCCCACAAGTGTAAAGAAGAAACCGGTGCTAAAATGTTGAGAATAATATACTTTTTAAAATGGCATAGGGTTGCCTGGTCAAAGCCGTCAAGAAACAGCGGTTGCCACGAAAAAGGGGGGCGTATTTTACGATTTATTTACCCAAGTAAAAAATGATTTACCCAAGTGTAAAGATGAAACCCATGCTAAAATGTAGAGAATAATATGGTCTTTAAAATGGCATAGGGTTGCCTGGTCAAAACCGCCAAGAAAAGAGGTTGCCACGAAAAGTGTGTGCGTGTGGGGGGGGCGAATTTTCGCGGTTTTCTTACCCTAACATATTTAAAAATGAAACCGTTTATAAAATATAGAGAACTAGCAAGCTTTGCCCGCTTCGCTGGACATTAAACTTAAATGAGTTGTCAAAATGCCATACCTTTATTAATAACCTAAGTTCTCGCTGTGATTGGTAGAAGTTTTCTCGCTCCCAATGTGAGGAGTCTGGGTCCCCACTGTCTTCGGCACAACTTACCCACTTCTTACTTCCCCACCCTCAGCGGGTGAGTTCGAAGTTTTGCAAAATCCCACTAATGTACATAATGCGTACACTTAATCAATATCCACACAACAAAATTCGCCATTCTAAGATAATTCAAAGCGCATTCAAACGGAAAAACATGTTTTTACACATGTTTATTGCCCTCCGACTCCGAGAAGGGGGGGGGGGGGATTTCGAATTTCGTGAAATGCAGTTACAATAAGTGCCGGGTGCATACAAACAATTTACGCACCAAATTTCGTGACCACAGAAGTCTTTAATAGGCAATATTATAAATAATAAATTATACAGATACGACATTATTTCATTATTTAAAACATGAAAATCTGACATTGACAGATTTTAATTTAGTGCCAGAGGCCTGCTGCTAAACTTGTTAATATCGACAAATTCTTCTTTAGTTAATTCGTGACGATCTAAATTCCATGATAAAGTTTTCATTATATCAAACCAATGTGTTTCAGCTGCAGATATTGTAACAAATAACGTTGAAAGTCCAAACTGTCTTATAGCCGCAAAACAACGTTTTTTCTCTTTTTCCCAATGAGGGGGAGGTGTGCCTTGGGGGGGGACTCATGTCAAAGGTGTGCCTTGGGGGGGACTCATGTCAAAGTTGTACCTTGGGGGGGACTCATGTCAAAGTTGGGCCTTGGGGGGACTCATGTCAAAGTTGGGCCTGGGGGGGACTCATGTCAAAGTTGGGCCTTGTGGGGACTCATGTCAAAGTTGTGCCTGGGGGGGACTCATGTCAAAGTTGTGCCTGGGGGGGACTCATGTCAAAGTTGTGAAATTCGACAACTGTACCGACTGAAATAGGCCTCTAGCACTAAAAAATATAAAAAGCACAGCTTAAGTATCGGAACCCTTTGGTTACTTTAAATATTTTAAGCCATTTTTGCGATGAACTGAATTGGCTATCTCAATTGTGCAATTAAAGATCTTGGCGAGAAACGTCCGAGCTACTTTGGTGCCGAATTTCAAATGTTGCAAAAGGGATCCAATACTAAAGCTGTTCCGTATCGAATCTGGGTTGTAAACGGAAAAAGGGTAAAATAAATTAGAAATATCAGACCTATATTTATAAATTTGATACCAAATGAAAGGGGTGATTTTTCTGAATCCAGGGGTGCAAACAGTTTTTCGATGCGACATTTAGATTAAAAAAAAAAAACTAAAGTGTGAAATTTAAGTGGCAACGGAAAAACGGAAAAAGGGGAAAATAAATTAGAAATATCAGACCTATCGTTACAAATTCAGTACCAAATGAAAGAGGTGATTTTTCTGAATCCTGGGATGTAAACAGTTTTTCGATACGACAATTAGATGTTTTAAAATTAACTAAAGTATGAAACTCAGATGGCAAAACTTCATTTCAATCTTTTCATAATTTGTAGTGAAAATCACGCGAATACAAAAGTCTTTAACTTAAAAATTAATTTTTATATTTTATTTTTTCATTCAAAGCATTTTAGTGAAAAAATATTTATGGCGCATGCGCAGGCGTTTTTTACACACAATTTAAACACTAATCATAATTTTGAAAATTTCTATCGATATAATTTCAAGTTGGGTGAAGACCTAAGTTTCTGCCAAGCGCCGTTGAATTCCGTCCAGCCGTTCTCGAGTGATGCCCGGACAAACGTGTTTTAGTCTTTTACCCCCCAGGGGGGAATGGGGGGAAATTTCTGGAAAGTTGATAGATATAATTTTAAGTTGGGTGAAGACCTAAATCCCTGCCAAGCGCCGTTGAATTCCGTCCTGCCGGTCTCAAGTGATGCCCGGACAAAAAAAGCGACGGACACGATGACACACACACACACACACAGGCAAAATTTTCTGAAGTCATTTTCGGCTTTCATGGGGTGTGAAACGTGAAGATATCGCAAAATTTTTCTATTCCGACAAATTTACAGACAAAAGTCTGATTTTATTAATATAGATAATATTCTCTTTTGAGTATCATAGGGTTGCCAGGTGAAAATCTCGAAAAATAGTGGTTGCCTCGAAAGAAAAAAAAAAAGCTAATTTTGAAGGTTTTTTTATACAATGTGAAGAAAAAACATAAAAAGTATTTAAAAAATAAAAAATAAATAAACTGCAATGAAACTGTTCTAAAATTTCCCATAAAAACAACGAATTAATAGTAAAAATTAAAAATGTAGCATGCGGATACGGATAAGAAAATACGACCGCAAAAGTTAACAGAAATGAAGATAATAATGCCCAAGAAACTCATAATAAAAAATTCTGTTAGTATACAAAATAAATAATTAAATAAAATGAAAAAAAAAAAAAAACTCTTATTTCAGATTTGCAGCAAGATTTACAAATTTCAATTTCATAAATAAATTCATTGTTATTAAGAAACGCGAAAAATTTATCAATTTTTAAAAAAAGTTTTTCGCTTTATTTGTACCCATAATTAATTTGCAGAATGTATTATTGATTATTTTAATTAGATATAAAAAAAAATTAATTGAGAAAATTTTCTAAAATTAACAAATTCTTAATATAACAAAATCGGCACAACCCAATATTTTCGTATAAAATTCTACAAAGCAGTCGCGTACAAAGCAGTCGCTTCAGGGAATTATCTTCTCAATACTTTGACACAATTTGAATATTTTAATTATTGAAAAATGGGGGAAAAAACGAGCTCGTGAGCTGAAATTAGTTTTATACAGATTAGAAAAAGAATGGTCACGCATAATATTTTAATTTTCTGTATGCTTTAAAATCTCTTATATCATTAAACAAATAAAATAAACGAATATTGAAATTCGCTTCCTTTTCTAAGCTGACCGCTATACCTTGACAGGTTTGAAGCACAATCGTAAGGAAATTGAAAAGTGTTGTATGTTCTACATTTAGCTAGCAATTTCGTCTTTTAAATATTAATCATTTCGTGTTTAACCTTTTTAAAATAGTCTTCATGTGTGTTTCATTTTGTGTTAAACACCTTTAATATTTGTTAGCTTTTTGGAGACTGACCGCTATTTCTTTACGAATTTTACCAGGCAAACATATGCCATTTTAAAATAACTCCTACGCTGTACATTCTAGAACCAGCTACACCTTTCAAATATTCATATAATTTCATCCTTATTCATTTTCTTTGTTAATGCTATTCGTATTTTTTTACACTTCGTTAAGAAATCTTCAAAACTCGCCTATTTTTTTGTGGTTGACTGCTTTACTTGACAGATTTCACCTATTTTCGAGGCAACCGCCGAGTCTTGACGGTTTTGACCAGGCAACCTTATGCCATTTTAAAGAGCATATTAATATCTATATTTTAGCACCGATTTCATCTTTACAGTTGGGTAACTCACTTTTTACTTGGGTAAATAAATCGTAAAATACTTCCCCTATTTACGTGGCAACCTCTGTTTCTTGACGGCTTTGACCATTCAACCCTATGCCATTTTAAAGAGCATATTAATACCTACGTTTTAGCACCGATTTCATTTTTACACTGGTGGGGTTCGAAAATCCTTTAAATTTGACCCCTATTATCTAGGCAACCTCTGAAACTTGATGGTTTTGACCAGGCAACTCTATGCCATTTTAAAGACCATATTATTCTCTACATTTTAGCATCGGTTTCATCTTTACACTTGGGTAAATCATTTTTTACTTGGGTAAATAAATCGTAAAATACGCCCCCCTTTTTCGTGGCAACCGCTGTTTCTTGACGGCTTTGACCAGGCAACCCTATGCCATTTTAAAAAGTATATTATTCTCAACATTTTAGCACCGGTCTCTTCTTTACACTTGTGGGGTTCGAAAAGCGTTTAATTTTTACCCCTATTTTCGAGGCAACCTCCGGATCTTGACGGTTTTGGCCAGGCAACCTTATGCCATTTTAAAGAGCATATTAATCTCTACATTTTAGCACCGGTTTCATCTTTACATTTGGGTAAATCACTTTTTACTTGGATAAATAAATCGTAAAATACGTCCCCTATTTTCGTGGCAACCTCTGTTTCTTGACGGCTTTGACCAGGCAACCCTATGCCATTTTAAAGAGCATATTAATCTCTACATTTTAGCACCGGTTTCATCTTCATACCTTTTGGGGTTCGAAAATCGTTTAAATTTGACCCCTATTATCGAGGCAACCTCTGAAACTTGACGGTTTTGACTAGGCAACCCTATGCCATTTTAAAGAGCATATTAATCTCTACATTTTAGCACCGGTTTCATCTTCATACCTTTTGGGGTTCGAAAATCGTTTAAATTGTGACCGGAAGTGAGGTTGTATCTCTTAAACTTGACGGCTTTGACCAGGCAACCCTATCAGATTTTCATTGTAACAATGAATTCTATGTATAGGAAAAAAATCAGCTTCGTACCTTCTCAAGTCAATTTTTTGCAGCCGCCGCTTGGACTATAATGTTAGATAAAATGAAACGAAGATATTCTAAATTCTAACTGGCCTGGAGAAATTTTACTATTTTTAAAGGAATTTTCAATGGGAGCGATCAAATCCGGAATGGAGGGTCTCGAAGTACGCGCAAAATTCAGACCCAAACTGAGCACGTCGCGTTGAGTATTAGTCAGAACGTGCGAAGAGAGATTAACAACAGTATTCTGATCAAGAGGAGAAACGGGAGAAGTAAAGGAATTACTTTTAAGAAGATAATTAAATTTCTTATGTAAGTTAGTTTGATGCCTAGAAGACTGAAACGCAACGTATGCGATATTTCTTTTTTCAAAAGAAGAGAAATCATGAACAGAATTGCTAAGAGACAGATGTAAAGTATATAATTCACACTCAATAGACGAGAGAGACTGTCGTATATCCTGAATAATAGCCCTAAGAATGGCAAACTTACTCCTATTTAAAGCATTTTTAATGCGAAGAGAAGCAGGAAGATTGTACTTAATGTCTATGAACTTAGGAATTATCCGAGCACGCTTACATCTAAGAAGAAAATTTAAATGATTGAGAAAGCGAGAACGTTTCAAACGAAGATGTTTGAAACGATTAATCTCTGAAGAACTCATGCTAAAACATATATATGAAACAAGAGTCAAAACTTAAAGAAGGCGGAGTTTAAACAAAAAGAATGGGGGAGGAGTTAAAAATACAAAAATGTAATTAATCAAATAGAAAAATCGATAAAATAAAAATATGAAAAGACAGTCTCAAAAATGAGAAGAAATTAGCAAAAATTAACAAATAAAACAAGTCAAAACTTAAAGAAGGTAATGTTTAAACGAAAAAAAAGGGTGGGGGAAGTGTTTAAAAATACAAAAATCTAAATAATAAATACAAAAAAGTAACTAAACAATTAGAAAACCCTCGACAAAAAATATGAAATTAGAGGCTCAAAAATGAGAAGAAATTAGAAAAAATTAACAAATAAACAGGTCAAAACTTAAAGAAGGCGGAGTTTCAACGAAAAAAGGGGCGAGTTTTAAAAACAATAATGTAATAATTAATTAGAAAACAAACGATAAAATAAAAATATGAAATGAGAGGCTCAAAAATGAGAAGAAATGAGCATAAATTAACAAATAAAACAACTCGAAACTTAAAGAAGGCGGTATTAAAACGAATAAAAGGGGGAGGAGTAAAGAGAGTAAAAGAAATAATTAAACAAGTAAGAAACAACCGGTAAAATAAAAATATGAAATGAGGGGCTCAAAATCAAGAAGAAAATAGCATAAATTAACAAATAACAACAATAAAAAGAAATACGAAACACTCGCAAAATATCTTATTCCTATTTCTTTTTATTGTTGTTATTTGTTAATTTATGCTATTTTCTTCTTGATTTTGAGCCCCTCATTTCATATTTTTATTTTACCGGTTGTTTGGTCCCATGCATTCAATTCACTTTTAAGGTTGAACAGGATTGCTCTTTACCTTTCCTTGACGTTCTTTTGAATAAAGAAAAGGATTGTTTCTCAACTACTGTTTTTAGAAAACCATTCTCAATCTCTTTGCCGCCGCATGCTCTCTCTAACCACGCCCCTCAACAAAAAAAATGTCTGCTTTTTACACTTTTGTTTATCGTGCCTTACACATTTGTTCTGATCCGTCTAATCTTTCGAAAGACATTAATTATTTAAAATCTCTTGCTCTTTCTCGTGGCTATAACCATCTATCATCGATAAAGCTCTATATAAATTTAAGAATCCTAAACGTTCTGCTCCCAAATTAAATGATCACAGTCTCATCCCAGTTGTTTTACCTTTTTATTCTTCACTCTCTTTTAAAATCTCTAAAATTCTTTCACCGTTTGGTTTCAAAGTTATTTACAAACCCGTCAATAAAATTAAATTATCTTCTCTTAAGGATCCCATTCCCACCGAAAACCGTTCAGGAATTTATTTATTTCCGTGTTCGTCCTGCAATTTAGGTTATAATGGTCAAACTAGGAGGCGTTTGAAATACAGAATAAATGAGCACCGTCGTAATGTTCGTAATGAAGAGATTACCAAATCTTCTATTGCTTCCCACTGCTGGTCTCAAGGTCATCGTTTTGATTTTTCCAAAACTAACATAATTTCATAACCTGTCTGTTCCTCCCATTTGGATATTCATGAAGCATTTTACATATTTAAAAATTCGAAAAATCTTGTTAATGATATTTCTTCCACTCCTTTCTTCTCTGATGCTTGGAAATTACTCACGTAACTTAGATTTTCGTTTAATTTTTGTTATCCTTAGATTGTTATATGTTTAATCTCACTCATTTATTTATTTTCTTGTTTTCTTGTACAATTCTACTCACACCAGTAGCTATATTTACTTTCTACTTTATAAAGTTGTTCTTTTCATTTTAAACGATTGTGCGTTGCCGCTTTGACCGCAGCACTCGTGCTTACTTTATTCGCCTGATGAAGGCTCGTGTGTTTTTTTGGCCTGAAACAATTGTTGCGAGTTTATTGCATTTTATGTTGTTTATTCAAAGTATGTGTAATGGATCACCGATGCGTTTACTTCCTGCAATTATTAATAGTTCCCAGAGTACTTTACCAAGTTTAAACCCTGTAAATATATAACTGTAGTGAGCAGCCAACAAAATATATCTTTTTATTTTAATAATTTAAGTGACGAAAAGATGAGAATTCCCCCTGAACATTCTTGCTTAGGGGGTCGATATTACACGGATCTTTCCTAATGAGTACAATATAAAACGAAAATGAAATATTGTTGCATACTCGGGTTTCGTGAATTGTCTGCGAATGAAAGGCGATTCATGCATAGGCTTTAAAAGTTTATTTACAGAAAATTCCAGAAGGTTACAAGTCTGTAAACTAAGTACCAACTTCAGTTTCTCCAGAAAACACAGCTTAAATAACAGTTGACAACATCAAAATCACAGCATAAACTGTACCAAAGCACAAAACACACAGTAGTAGGCTGTAATCAGTAGGAGAGACTCGGTCAAGCAGAGCTTTCTATTCCGAAATGTTTTTGCGTGAAAATCTGACTCTCTCGGCGAGATCAGGATTATTTTTAGAGCCCCTTATTAAATGAGAATTTTCGAGTAACTTCTCAACTAACCAATTTAGAGGTTAGAAATTGGAGATATCGATAATAAGAATTTTCTCACCAAGGTCACCCAAAAAGTCGTCAAGATGTGAAAAAGTCGCCAAATTCGGTGCCAAATCTACTATTTGTCCTGGTAAAGCCTTGTGACGAATTTGTAAAGAAAATGAGCTATTTTAACGTGGAAATAAGCTAGAAATGCAGAAAAATAACATATAAACTAAATAAGCCTCTTTGAATGAAATCATGTGTATAAAACTACTATCATTTGCAATTTCGTAATATTCTAAACAAAAAAAAGAATGAAAATCGGGAAAAAATTTACATTAACATAGAAAAGGCAAATATGGAAAAGTAAAAGTAAAACAGGAATGAAAAAAAAAAAATGCGATTCGCATAGATTATTAACACATTCCAACAGCACGTACACTTTGCCTCGTTTAACTTTCAATGACCTTTGCCTATGTCATCACATAACGGACAGACAAAATGCTAAAACTAGAGCCCCTAAATAAAATAATAGGCCGGCGCATCACCGCCATTTCTTTGCCTCCGAAGAGGACAGCATTCCCGCTTGGCGTCCTTATCGCTTCCCTAATGATTTTAAGAAATCTTGATCGGAAGCTAATCCGGTCGAGATAAGAGCAATAAGCAACAATAATATTCCTAAAAGCACATTTTTTTCACAGTACATTCTCTTATTCTGAGGATATCATATGGATGGACCGGGGTAAGATGTGCTGTTAGGGCGGTTTCTGTTTCTTTTACAAAATGTCGCCAAAACTCAAATACACAGTAATAGAAGGTCTGTGAACACTTTATATTCAGTTCTTGAATGATTATAGCAGTTTATCGCTAAACAAACTTCCATATCATAGTTTACTTAGCTAAAATTATGAAATATAATAAAAACAAGTTACTCTAAAGTAACCTACGACTATAAAAAAAAAAGTTTGTCGTTTGTTTATCAAAGAAAAGCTCTGGGTACATGTGGCAACCCTAAGGCAATAAAATGGCTGATGCGCCAGCTCGTATATATAGGAGCCTTAGCTAAAACGGCTCACAGGTATATTAATTCACTTCATAGTCACTCATAAACATTGTTAGAAAATGTTTAAAATGATTGATAAAAAAAGAAAATTCAATTCCAGCAATTTTTGACTGCTTGCTATAGAAAACATATTTTTTGTGTATGTAAAGAACTATATCAATTTCCTTATGAGTTTTGCAAAATAAAGTTATTAAAATGTGGTTTATAGAATTACCTCTCATAGAACGCAATGCTTTGGAATTCTTTCGGATGTCCCTGTACACAAACCACAGGTGGTATTTGCTCAATTTTCGATAGGGAACATCGCTTAGTAAACTTGAATAACATATATTAGTTTCAAGAATTTCCATAAATATTTACGGGACTTGAGCATGTACGGAGTGACGGACAGACAGACAAGTTATAAACACTCTTCAACTTTGTTGGAAAGTGTTAATAACAAATTGTTAAGTAACTTTTTTATTAAACTACTTTCTGATTTCAAACTAATAAATATATTTAAGAAACGTTCAATGTTTTTTCGAAAGAGGTAATTTTCTGAGATTCTTACAACCACAAATAAAATAAAAGTTCGGAAACTCTATGTAAAGAATCCTCTTGTTATTTACTAACAAGCTCAGAAAATGTTTTGATTTAAAAGAAATAAATTTTTATTTACAGTATACTGTTCTGGAAAATGACGCAACACCTTTTTACAAGTATTGGAATCTTTAAAAATAAATAAATCTATACTAATATATAAAGCGAAAAACTTTGTTTGTATGTGGAGTATAATCTCTGGAGTATAAACTACTGAACCAATTTTTAAAACAGTTTCGCTAATTAAAAGCTGCACAGTCCCTGCTTGTTATAGGCTATAATTAGTTTTGATATATATATATATATATATATATATTTTTTTTTTTTTTTTTTTTTTTTGAGAATGAAATATTGAAACGAAAGCTGTTGAACATCATGGCTTCGAAGTAAAGTGTTGGGCTCTGAATTCCGAATTCCCGAGTTGGATCCCAGTAAAAGGAAATGGTTTAAAAATGGTTTTTGTTAAAATATAAATCATTATTTTTCATTATATTAATTATATTTATGTTAACTATCTATGGTAATATATAAAGAGGAAAAATTGTTTGTATGTGGGGGATAATCTCTGCAACTACTGAACCGATTAAAAAAAAAAAAATCACTAATCAAAAGCTACACTGTCCCTGAGTGCTATAGGCTATACTTAATTTTGATAATTTTTTTTTTTTTAATTCGAAATTTCAATCCCCATAAAAGTAATAAAAAAAATAATTTTTAGTTTTTTTATTTATAAAGCGATATAAGAAACAGTGATTCAATTCTTTTGAAAATTCATTTAAATGTAGTGACTAGCGAAGCGGGCGTAGCCTGCTAGTAAATAAATAAATAAATAAAAATGAAACTTTATAAGTACTTCAGAAATACATTAATATTTGTTTTTACCGATTAAGTTTTCTTAAGTTACTATCCGACATTTTTTTTCCCCAATAAGACTTATTTATTTGTAAAACAGTGATATATTTACTGATGGAGAAAACTGAACAAAAAATGTGTAATGAGTACCTTGCAATATTTCACAAACATTAATTTTAATTTTCGTATATTTATTTATTTTACTTTATACGAACAAAATAAAATTGTTCACATTATAATATAATCTTTTTATAAATCATATCCTTACACCATGACTATAGTGGATCTGCAGATCAGGTGCCTCAAGTTCATATTTGCATCACTCATTACCCAGCTGATCATTTTTATATATTCCATATCATTTAAAATAATTATGTATATATACGTGTATATAATTAACTCGTTACATAAAGAAATATGATTTTGCGAGGTTGTACCGCCCCCTTAACCTCTGTTGCATCTGTCTGTCTATATCCATTTGTATACATACGTATATACATATTTCCTTGTAGCTCATAGCCTTGTGTTAACGCCTAGTAACTCATAAATAGAACTACTATCACATTTCATGGCAAATTATTCCATGATAAATTGGAATTATTTTATGTTGCTCTGTAAACAAATTACCAATTCTATGCCTATAATTTTCTATGTCAACAACGCTTTAAACATTCTAATAACATATGTTTATTTCATTATGTTTAATGGAGTGTAGGCATGCTAAAATACACTTGCACTGTAAAAGAAATTCCGACACTTCTTGAGAAATTTTGGGCAGCTAATGTGCCTAATATTTACCAGTAATGTTTCCTGAATATATCAGTAACCATCAAAGAACACCCATTCAAATAATACTGCATTCCTGAAATCAGGAACGTTTCACTGACAAAACCTGTTATTCTCAGAAACCTGCTCGAAACTTATAAAAACCAGGAGCATATCCGGTATATAAGAGTAACGTTACTGAAATTTTTACAATGTTTAATAAATACCGTCAATATATCATAATGGTACGAAATTCTGTCCTTGTACACGAGCCACAATAATTGTATACACCAACAAAAACTACACAACTAATTCCTTATAGCCCATTAATATTTAAACCAAATTTAACATCATTTTGGTGATTAGAAAATGTCATCGGAATTCTTGTGTGTGGGCCTCTGAATAAATTATTTGGTCTAAAACGTACCTTTTTTCAAGAGAAAACATGCCTTTAAGTATCTTAATAATGTATGCTATAATTGCAGTATGTTGAATGTAGCATAACAAAATTTGACATAATTTGCATGATTACGTGACATTGTCGGAAGACAATTACGGCTGCTATCGCGAGACATACATTCAGACAGACAAACAGATAAAAGCACTTTGAGTCCCCACTCTCCACATGGAAGCTTCCACTCGATCATCTTAAACTAGTGGATTTGCGAACCAGGAGCCTCAAGGTCCTAGTTGCATCACTCGTTATTCAGAAGATCATTTTTGTTTATTCCATATTTTTAAAAATAATTAAATATATTTATTTATTTATTTATTTATCATTATCGCTACTTAGCCATATTAGTTTTTCAAGGGGGCTCCTGCCCCCCCCCCCCCCTCAATCACTCGTTGTATATGTCTGTCTATACCTATTTATTTATATGTGTATATATATATTTCCTTGTCATATTAATTCCTTGTAACTCATGCGTAATTGTACAAAATTTGATGCGGAAACATTAAACAGCGAATCCGAATTATTTTGTGTGGCACTGTAAACTTATTATGAATTCTATGTCTACCGTTTGGAAGATATGAGTGGCATCGAGTTGAGAAAGTAAAGGCCGCCAATGGAATTCAGTATTGAAAGTAGTGTAAAGTGATAGCATCGAGTTGGGTTAGAATATCTGGTTGAGAGAGTAAATGTCGCCAATTCAGTTTAGTATTGAAAGTAGTTTAAAGCGATAATGTCGAGTCAAGGTAAAATGTTCGTTTGAGAATGGGAAAGTCTCAAGCTAGATCCAGAATATTTTTGCGATGTTTTGCGGGAGATAGCTGGTTGAAGGCGTCGAGTGGAGGTGCATTTGGGTTAGCATGGAATATCTCTAAATATTTGATAGTTAGTTGGATAATTTGAAAACAGGATCTACGTAGATTGTGCGAAAGGTGTGTAGGAATTCAATGTGGATAGTCTAAAAAAAGTATAAAGAAAAGACACGTGAAGTCACTCGCAGTCAAGTTATGGGTACAGCGGCAAAAAATTGGTATTTCCACTAATAGAAGTTGATTTTTTGCCACTCCGTAAAAAAAAAAAAAAAAAAAAAAAAAAAAAAAAAATCGTATTTCCTTCTTTTGAGAACTTTACAGTTGGCAGCGAAATTATCCGAGCACTAACAAAAATTCTTATATAAAAAAAGTACACTTAATGCAGTTTGTTAAATAAATCCTTGTCGATTCCTGTTCTTAGTCAGTCTAAGAACATGATTCGACAAGTTTTTATTTAATAAAACAGTATTAAGTGTACTTTTTTTAATCTAGGAATTTTTGCTAGTGCTCGAATAATTTTACTGCCGACTGTAAATAGAGCAATTAATGGAACATGTTGTTGGTGTCGTAGTGTGATGAGTTTTCTTCACGGAGATCGTTATCGAAAGAAAAAGCACTAGTACACTGCTCACTGGAAAGTTCCACGTCTTTCGGCTGAAGCTATTGCAACCAGCCGTGGTGAGATAATTTTATTATAGTATCAATTACTCATTTTAAGTTCGTTTAATGAGTTCTTTCGCATCCTCAAGCCCTTTCTTACATTTAAATTAAAATAAAGATTGATATCTCATTTTATCTGAGTCTCCTAATTTGCCGTCTACTCTAGGTAAGATCATCAATAACAGAGGAAATCAAGTTGACATAGCGAACCAAACACGTTTTTCACAAAAAGCTTGCTTTTAAATATTGTAATAATATATATTAGTTTACTACGTTTAAGGGAACGAACGATGTTAAATTGCACTTATAAGAAATACCGTTTATGGACCATAATGATGCAAAATTCTTTTGTATGTCCCAGAATACGAACCACAATAATAACATACACTAAAAAAGTATACAATTAACTCAATACAATCTCATTAATATTTGAATCAAATTTGACAAAATTTGGATGATTATAGAATGTAATCGGAATTCATTTGTGTGGCCTGTAATAAAATTATTTAACTTATGTACACTTTTTCTACAGAAAACTTATTTTTATAAATTCTTATAATTTACGTTAAGGCTATATTTTTTAATACAGTATAATCGCGTTAAAATTCGCCTAAACAGAAATCTGCCCATAGGCTCTAATGCTACGTAATTCTTTTGTGTGTCTTTGTAAACGAGCTATAAAAATCATATACACCAGTAAAATCTATACAAATTCTATGTAGCACGTGAAAAATTGATTGAAATTAGATATAATTTGGATGATTATATGACATTTTCGAAACAATTTTGTAAGATCCTGTATATGAATTATCAAGTCTGAGCCCACATTTTCCACAGAAAAAATACTTGAAAGCAACTCAATAAAGTGTTTTAATTTCATTTTGTTGAAAGCAATGTGACTATGTTAAAATGCGCTTAAACGAAAATCTGCCCATAGGCGGTAATGATAAGAAAACTTTTGGTGTGTCCCTGTATATGCAGAATAAACAATATGTACACAAAAAATTGCACAGCTATTTCTGTATAGCTCCTATACATGTGTACTAATTTTCAAGTCAATCGAGGGATTTTTGCAGCCGCTATTGCAATACATACGTATTGTATTCATATGCCGTAATGATAATTGAAAATTTGGTGTGTCCCTCTACACGAACCTCAAATAGAATACATACCCAAAGCTATGCAGCTAATTATGTGCGGCTCATGAACATATGTACCAAACTACAAGTCAATGATTTTTGCGGCCGCTATCGCGAGACGTACATACATACATACGGAGAGACCAGAAAATAGACAACAGCATTTTGAGTCTCCACTTTCAACATGAAGGCGTCCAGTGACGTAATCCACGAGTCCGATATCTAAACAAAGAAAGCCCCAACCTCTTTCTCTTCTATTCTTTTAAGTAGATCCAAAGAACTTCATCCACTATGTTAATTATTTCAGTTAGTTTAACACATATGATTGTTTTATTTATATTTAGAACCGCTGATGAGTTGTTTTTATTGTCCTTTTTACTTTTTCTTACCTATGTAAATGCTAAAAAACATGTTGTTTTTGGGTCAAATTTTCGAAATCGAGTTTTGTTATACTTACAAGTTTTCAGGTTCCCTGAATCCAAAAATCATGTTTTTAGCGGTCTGTGTGTCTGTGTGATTGTTATCAGTATATCTCAAGAACACATAATAGCAGAAAGTCCAAAATTGGTATTCTAAATGTGTATCATATAGGGATGCTACACTAATTGCCGAAACGTCAGTGGAGGCCCTCTGTTGAGACTCAAAACGGTTTTGGGTTGTGTCTGTCTGTCTGTCTGTCTGTTTGTCTGTCGCGCGATAGCGGCCGCAAAAATAGCGCTATTGACTTGAAATTTGGTACACGTGATCATGAGCCCCACGAAATCAGCTGTATAGTTTTTGGTATGTACTCCATGTGTAGTTCGTATACAGGGACACGCGAAAGTTTTTCTTATCATTACGGCCTATGGGAGGAATTTGTATGTACCGCGATAGCAGCCACAAAAATCACGCTTTCGACTTGCAATTTGGTACACATGTTCATAAGCCCAACGGAATCAGCTGTATAGTTTTAGGTGTGTATTCCATTTGTAGTTCATGTACAGGGACACGCCAAAAATTTTCTATCATTACGGCCTATGGGAAGAATCTGTATGTACCGCGATAGCCGCCGCAAAAATCAAGCTATTGACTTCAATCTTTGCCGAAACGTCAGTGGAGGCCCTCTGTTGAGACTATAAAGGATTTTGGGTTCCGTCGGTCCGTCCGTCTGTCTGTCTGTCTGTCTGTCGTGCGATAGCGGCCGTAAAATCCACGCTATTGACTTGAAACTTTGTACACATGTTCATGATCCCCACGAAATTAGCTGTATAGTTTTGGGTGTGCATTCCATTTGTAGTTCGTGTACAGGGACACGCCAAAGTTTTTTTTATCATTACGGCCTATGGGAAGAATTTGTTTGTATGTACCGCGATAGCGGCCCCAAAAATAACGCTATAGACTTGCAATTTGGTACACATATTCACGAGCCCAACGGAATTAGCTGTATAGTGTTAGGTGTGTATTCCCTTTGTTGTTCGTGTACAGGGACACGCCAAAATATTTCTTATCCTTACGGCCTATGGGAAGAATTTGTATGTACCGCAATAGCGGCCGCAAAAATCCTTCGATTGACTTGCAAATTGGCGCACACATCCAGCTTTCCATATAAGTAGCTGTATAATTTTCATTGCTATATTTTTTATAAACTGTGTACAGGGACACGCAAAAATTCTTAACATTACGGCGTATGGGGTGAATTTCGTTTAAACGCATTTTAATATCGTTACTTTGCAATGAAGAAAATGAAACTAGAGTACGTGAGTAAGATGCTTAAACTTATGTTGCTTGAAGAAAATATGTGCTCTTAAGCTTTCTAATTAATGTACAGGACCTTAAAAAAGTGTTCTGACAATGTCACTTAGTCATCCAAACGATGTTAAATTTGAAACAATTATTAATTTTAAACGCAAAATAAGCTGAATAGTTTTTACTGGTGTATACAATGTTTATGGTTCGTTTACAAAGACACACGAAAGAATTTCGTAACATTAGAGCCTATGGACGAATTTTTAATTTAAGCGCGCACTTTAATGCGTTTATGCTGAATTGAACTTAATAAAGTTAATATACATTATAAAGATGCTTAAAATCATGTTTACTCTAAAAAAAGGTTATGTATAGACTAAATAATTTATGGGACCACACAAAATAATTCCGAGTATGTACTGTAATCATCCAAATGATGTCAAATTAGTTTGAAAGATTAATGAGTTATAATTAATTAGATTTATTCTTATTATTGGCGTTTATAATGACTGTGGTTACTTTTCCGGGATACATAAAGGAATTTCGTACTTTTATGGTGTATAGTCGGTATTTCTTAAAAGTGTATTTTAACATGGTTACACCCCATCAAATATAATGAAATTTTATTAGAATTTTAATAGCCTGTTTTCATGTTGAAAATTGTGGGCATAGAATTGATAATTAGTTTAAAGGTTACGCAAAATATTTCCGATATGCTATGTAATTTTTTTTTATGAAATTCGGTATTTATGAATTTCCGGGAAATAATACAAGACCGTCGTTTAATAAGAATGCATATTGTTGCGTACTTGGGGGTTTGTAAGTTGTCCGAGAATGAAAGGCGAAACTTGCAAAAATTCAGTGATTTATTCACAGAAAGTTCCAGAAGAATACAGGTCTATAAACCAAGTATCAGCTTCAATTCAACCAGTAAACATAGCTTAAACAACAGCCGTTAACAGCAAAACAACAGTACAAACTGTTTAGCAATAACACATAAAGCAAGTCTCATTCAAAGAGGCTCAAAGCAAAGCAAGCATTTGACGAAACCGACACAGATCTGAGATTGGAAGCCTTGGCTAAAAAAATGCTCCTTTTATACTATTCTATCGAACACAGACTGTTCTGGAAAATTATCGTATCTCATCAGCCAATGAGATTAGAGCTTCCATATTTGGTATATCCCTAATAAAGATTTTCTCTCCAAGGTCGCCAAAAAATCGCCAAGGAGGGAAACAGTCGCAAAATTTGGCGCCAAATCCATTTCTTCCCTTATTGGAGCTTTTCAATTCGTTTTTAAAGGAAAATTAGGCTATTTTAACGCTAAAACGACTAGAAATGCACAAAATTAGCATTTTATCGACTTACTAAGCCGCTTTGAAAAAATTTATACAAAAATAAATGCAATTATTTACAATTCCGTAACACTTTATATGATATACAAATAGGTATAGAGAGAGAGATACAGCGGGGGGTTGAGGGGGGCGGCAGCCCCCCTCAGGAATGTATCTGATTATGGTAATAAGTCGATCGAATCAATATATACTATTATATAATAAGAAATAAATAAAAATGACCTATTGAAAAATGTCTGACGCAAATAGGACGTTGAGGCTCCTGATCTGCAGATCCGCTAGTTTTAGTTCCCCATCATACTATAGTTATGGGGAACTTAGGCAATTGGGAAAATTTTCGACCTCAGTCTTTTGACTTTTTTACACGTTTTCAGGTGTGAGGAATCCAAAAATGACAAAATTTGTATGGTGTCTGTCTGTAGGGTGTCTGTTAGTCTGTTAGTCTGTTAGACTGTGTACACGATATCTCAAGAACAAATTGTCGCAGAGAGGTCAGATCAGTTTTAAAATATTACTTTCGACACTGGCAAGAACCCTATTTATTTGCAAAATTCGATTTTAAAAACTTCGTAAGTTATTAGAAATTTACGATTTTCTTAACATGGGAGAATAGGACAAAAATTCACTTAAACGTGCATTAAATAGATACTTTTTACTCTAAAAATGCCAGACCAATTTTAAAATATCCGTTTTTAAGCCGGAAAGAACATCAGTAACTATAAATATGCTACTTTGAAAATTTCGCAAGTTATTGGAAATTTACGAATTTCTCAACATGGCAGTATAGGGCAGAATTTCAGATAAACGTCAATTTTGAGCGATATTTTCATCGTAAAGATGTCAGACTACTTTTGAAATATTATTTAGGACACTGGCATGAATATTAATGACTATGAATTTTCAAATATAAAAATTTCGTAAGCTATTGGAAATTTACGAGTTTCTTAACATGGCAGAATAGAGCAAATTTTAACATAAACGTCAATTTTGAGGGATATTTTCATCGTAAAGATGTCAAACCACTTTTGAAATATTATTTAGGTTACTGGCATGAATATCATAGACTATGATTTTTCCAATTTAAGAAATTCGTAAGTTATTTGGAATTTACGATTTACTTAACATGTCAGAATAAGGCAAAATTGAGCATAAACTTCCATTTTGAGGATCATCAATACATTAGACAACTTCAAAATTACATTTATGATATTTTTTTGAACATGATTAAATATAAATATTCTAATAGGAAAATTTCGTAAATTATTCGTAATTTACGATTTTATCAACATAGCGAAATTGTAATTTTTTCATATAAATATGAATTTTGAGGATTATTGCATTGGAAATAGTACCATGGATCATAAACAACGGAATTGACCCTGATAAAATAAATTAATAGATTAGAATAAGATAAATATATCGAAGTGAACGATGGATAGCCTATTAGGCGGGTATTTTTTTCTGTCACTGTATCAAGCTTTGGTCAAATTCATTTTTTTAAACATGATTATAATATGTCACGCACTAGAAATTTATGAGACCATAAATAGGGTGCGGAACTGAGAAACTACACCTATGCCAACTAGTTTCGTTGAGAATGGTTCGAGTACAGGGACACCCAAAAGAATTCAAATACATTATGACTATATGGAAAATTGCAGGCAAATAGAGTTTAACATCTATAGACTGCACTAAACCAAATGAAACGAATGTATATTTTTTATATGCGTAAACACATGTTTTATGCAGAATATGGTATGGAAATCATTCAGTGTTGGTTTACAGGGCTACACAAAAGGACTAAATTATAGTGCGACAATACTTGAAAACTGATGGAAGTGTATTTCATGTTGTGCCGTGTATTATTAATAAAGGATTATATTTATGATCACCATGTGGTGTACACATAATCTTCAGAAGATGTACAGGGCTGCCAATATTTAAGCCTTAACATTGTTTTTTATTGTTAGTGGAAATGCTTTACCGTAATATTTTACCATATCCATGAGAGCTGCTCAGGAATTGTAATTAATTTCTCATGGCCATATGGTCAATAATGTATTTTTTTAAGCTAAATGTTCAATGCTTGGTGTTTTACGTTTTGAGGCTTCCTGAATACCGAAGTTTTTAATATACCGAAGTTCAGTTTTTAACGCTTGATCTTTGTCTGTGTCACTTAGAGTAAATTAAAAACAAATAATGTTACGCGATTTAAATGTTTTATTTTGAATTTAATACCCTTTATAACCTCTAGAGTATATAGATCATTGATTTTTGTTCAAATTGGCTTTTTTTTTTTTTTTTTTTTTGTATGACAGGACTATTTTTTTCAATCTGGGGTTTTGCTTTGTTACCATTTTGCTGTCTATCACCTTGAAGTTGTCTGCATGTCTGCCAATATCAAAATTTACCATTTAATTTCTTAAACTACCTTAAAATATTTAGAAAATTTGTTCATAAATTCATCATCCGTGAAATTTCATTTTAAGTAGTTTGAAATATAAGGTAGATTTTATCATTTTTTATTTATACCACCTAAGTGAAAAATGCCAGAGCCGGGAATTGAACCCGGGCCCTCTGCTTAACATGCGGATACTTTTCAATTGAGCCACTCGGGCTGATAACCAGTTCGACATTTCTCTTATAATAACCATTACATCTGCTTTTGCAGATACGGTGACCTTGCGATCGGTTGTTATGAGAGAAATGTCGAGCTAGTGGAAGAGCATCCACACGTTAAGCGAAGTGCCCAGGTTCAATTCCCGGCTCTGGTATTTTTTACATAGTTGGTATAAAAAATCAACCTTGTACTCCAAACTACTTAAAATATCTTAAAATATTTTGTCAAATCCGTAAAAACTTTTACATTTATAAAAATCTGCTCTTAAGCTAGTGATTCTTCCTTGATCCCATATAGAAACCAATTGCCGATCTTGAGATCGAGACCAACAATATTCATAAATTGTATGGCTTTTGAATATTTGTTGGCTATATCTTTCGAATATATATGGATGACGGATTCTGAATATTTTATGGCGATGTTTTCTGAATATATATTGATGCTGGCTTCTGAATATTTGTTAGTGATATCTTCGCAGTTGATATTCCTGATGGCTTCTTACAATGTGATGGCGATATATTTTGAATATATATTGATGATGGCTTCTGATTATTTGTTGGCGGTTTCTTCGGAGTACATATTCATAATGGCTTCTTACAATGTGTTGGCGATATTTCTGAATGTGTATTGGTTATAGCTTTTGAAAATTTGTTGGCGGTAACTGGAGGGTACGTATAGATTATAGCTTCTGAATATTTATTGGCGATAATTTGAGGATATATAGAGATTATGGTTTCTGAATATTTGTTGTCGAGGCCACAAGATTATGCATGTATTATGGCTTCTAAATATTTTTTGGCTATTTATTCTGGATACGTTTTGATAATGTCTTCTGGACAGATGGCTACATCTTCTTACTTGGGATATCTTCCGAACAGTTAGTGAAGGTTTCTATACATCTATTTAAAAAATATATTTATTTAATTTTTTATTTAATTTTTTAAGTTACAAGTTTATAATACATAAACTAGTCCTGTCGTACTAAATAAAATTCTGTCAAAAACAATTTTTTTTATTAATTAATTATAATTAATTACTTTTATTTTTATTTTTATTGTTAATCTAACCACCAAAACTAATTTCAAAGTCATGTGATAGTTTTACATATTTTAATGAAAATTAAGGTTTAAAAGTATGGAAGAGGTCAGAAATAAATTTGACGTTTTATAAATGCTCGAGAAAATTAGTTTCAACTGGGAGCCTAAACCTTGCAGCTAAATGTGGTATGGTGTTGAAGTTAATAACGACAATCTCTACTCGAGGTATCTAGGTCTGAGTGAAATATTTTCTGTGAATCATAGTCGAGGACCCTGGCCCGTTTTTAGGAGTTTAGGAGGTAACTATGGAAATCTCTGAAAGGCTAGGCCAACGATCATTATCTATAACTGAACTAGGTCCTCCAGTCTACCTGCTTTAAAAGAAAAAATTCCTAGGGATTTTTTTTTTTTTTTTTTTTTTTTTTTTTAAGAAAATTTCGTAGAAAGCAAATAAATTTATTGTTTTCGTTAGTAATTTATTATAACTAAAAATATGAAAAAAAAATTAAAATAAAAGGAAAATAGAATATAAAATAAAAGCAAAAAATAACAGATTTTTACGGATAAAGGAGATAAATTTCTGCTGCTGCGCAGTGGCGGCTCGTGCACCGAAAATAGCTGAAGAGGCACACTGTATTTTACACTGTATTCATTATTAGAATATAAATTTACATTTAAATAAGTATATTTAGTTAATTTTAGTTAAGACCATGCTTGATAAAAATTATGCATTAAAAATACTTAAATATTATTTTTGAGCTCTTCACCTATTTCCGGTGCACGAGCCGCCACTGCTGCTCCGTTGAATATAGATCTCTGACACCAACTTTACTCTCTCTCTATCGTGTGTGTCAGTTTCTCTTAAAAAAAAAAAATAATAATAATAATAATAATGACGATACATTTGGAGAGCAAGTTAAAAGAAAAAATCTGTAATTATTATAAATTCTGATTACAGTTTTAAAACCCTATTAAAATATCAGAGGGGAAAAAAGAGATTTGTTGACTTTTTCTTATACGCCTTTCTCCAATAAATTGCATATAATGCCAATTCCTCTTTATAAAAATCTAGCGACATAAAAGAAGAAAAAAAAAAGCTGCAATGCATTATAATTATATATGTAAGTTTCTCTTATCACAACAAAAAATGATTATATATATATATATATATATATATATATATATATACATGGTGATCAGTTTAAAAGAGTACTCGTGGGTTTTTCTTATAACTCTTAAATCAGTCAGGTGTGGCAACTGTTCTAACATTAATCCATGTTTAACTTTGTGAGTCAATTTCTAACACTGTTGGACTGTTACAACATTATTTGTGAGGTAAAATAGAAATGGAGACGCATAATTTTTTTAATCCTGTAATAAGTTTATTATTGAAAAACATTTTTTTTAATGGCTACGCAAAAGTTACAGAAGACTATAAAGTTACAAATCAAATTATAGATAATATAACATAGAACAAAAGACCAAAGTCATTGCCTAAGGAGCGATCTTGCCTCCTAATATCTCGACTCTTCTGTAGAACATCGAAGAGCCCAACAACGGGACAGATGGTCCCTGTCCATTACTTCTCCAGAATCACAAAGTGGGCAAAGCGGCAAGGCAGTCATGTCCTGTAGATAGGCAGAAAGTCGCAACTGCCTTACGTCTTGGTTTATCAGGAATAAGAGAAGGACTTAAATTCTTCCATTTCTTTAGAGCTGTACGATTCTCAAGATCTCGTAAGGCATTAGATGCAGATAAATTCTTTAAAAACAGTTTAATCCTCCAGTAAGAAATGGCTGTATTGGGATGTTGTAGTAAGGTGGCACCTCTTTTTGCAAGGAAGTCTCCTTGTTCATTGCCCCAAAGGCCCCCAATGGCCGGGCACCAACTGGAGAACAATTTGTTTCCCCTTTAAAGTGAGAGTTCTTAATGATTCTTGACATTGGGATATTTCAGGTGTTAATGGATGATCAACAGCGCTAATTGACTGGATGGCTGCCTGATAATCAGAAAGAATGTTATTGAAAAACATAATTTAATTCAATTTTTTTACATTATCATTCCTCACAGAAAATTTTGAAAATGTTCGCCACCATTTTGAATGCAAACATGAACACGTCGAACCAGGTTTTTGACACACTTCGCAGTATTGCAATGGTGTTATTGAAGAGATTTCTTTACTTATGATCTGTTTTAATTCATCAATGCTTGCAAGACTTCTCTGGACAAGCCTATGAGATGATAATGTAAAAATGATAATGATAATGTAAATGTAATTTAGGAATGATAATGTAAAATATTTTAATTAACTTTTGTTTTTCATAAATAAAATTATTACATTAAACAAAATTGTGCGTCTCCATTTCTGCTTTACCTCACAAATAAAGTTGTAACAGTCCAACAGTGTTGGAAATTGTCTCCCACGCTTAAGCAAGGTTCAAACAATTATAGTTCAGTGTTAGAATAGTTGCCACATCCGTCATATTTAAGGGTAATTAGAAAAAACAACTGGTACTCTTTTAAATTGATCACCCTTATATAATAGAAAGATTTAAACGTATTTTCGTATATTTCCTTAGTTAAACCAAATAGATAGAAAAACAAAAATAAAGGAAAGAAAATGGTCCATTATAACTTTATATTAACCTCCAGTTTTACCTGAGCCAATAATAAATAAATAAATAAAATATATAAATAATTCCACTTTCATTGCAAATTTTCAACAACCACAGAATTTATCTTTTTTGTATATTCTTGATTTCTTCATATAATACTATTATACAGTGGCCAATACAAGAGTTATTTTCGTATCATTCTACTTTAATTGAGTACCATTGTCGTATAAGTCTCATTGTTATAGAGTGGAGGTGGGGACGGGGAATTAATAGCATTCTAATCTTCCCTCGATAGGTGCGTGTTCTAATCCTGATTCAGGTATGGATATTCTTATTGGTTCGAAATCCACCTTAAGGAAAACGATTCAGTCTAATTAACCAAACCTAATTAAATCAAGTCTAAAAAATTATTTCAGATAATAGATACCTGTATGTCATAGATTTCTCCAATGTAATCTGAGAAGCGTTTCTAACTTTCAGCAAGAAAAGCAAATGTTAAAACTGCCTTCTTATGAGTAATGATAATGAAAAGATAATATGATCACAGTTCTTTTGGGGTAGTCGTTTTATTAACTCAGTTTAATTGAATTTTATGGTATAAATAAAGTTATTTAATTATTAATTGTAAATCGTAAAAGCGATCAAATAACAAGATTATTTTAGGGGGTGATTTGCACCAATATTTCATCAACAGAATCTGTGATTATAAACATTGTAAAAAGTTTCCTTTCTATAAGCGAAATATATTTAGCTATTCTGTAAATTATAATAAATGCTGCTTGTGCTATTTAGCTTGCAGTAGTCTTAAGCACAAGCGCAAAATGTAACAGTCAACAATTTATGTTAAGTCGCCAAAACGGTGTAATGGTTCGCGTCCCTGACTTCTACACGGTTGGGCCTGGGTTAGAATACCGGAAAAAGCATGGATGTGTTGTCCGTGTTAGGGGTAGCGATGACCGCCCATTGGGTGCTCCTTCACAAATGATCATCATTTCAGCGACCTCTCGAGAAAGGGATATGAACAAATACAAATGTATTATTCTTTTATGTTAAAAAAAAAAAAAAAAAAAAAAAAAGAAAAAAAAAAGAAAGAAAAAAAGAAAAAAATAAAGAAAGAATATATATTTACATTTTTTTTTTACATATATATTATTAATATTATTATTATTGTGTTTAGATTTTTATTTCCTTAATCTTCTGGGGGAAAAAAAAGTTACTTTTACTCAAAAAAAAAAAGAACAATTAATCGTTTCTAGAACAAAATTAATAGCTTTTTTAATTAATTATGATGCACTATAAAATTAATTTTGAAAAAAGTTGGTAGAAGATTAAGAGTGAATGCAAATTTCTTAGCTAATACTTCTTGTAGTTCCAATAAAGTTTTCACCGTATGATTAAATTAATGAATATTTGATGACGTCGGGAAAATCTAATGTAAAATTCATTTACTTTATAATGCATAAGTTCTTGTTTTCGTGCGTGCCCATCAAAATTTTTATTATATTACTTTAATGTCTTAAAACAGAAAATGTTGCACAAATAATGGATAAAAAATTGTAATAATAAATAGGAATTTCCGTTAAGCTCCTGAAAATGCACCGGGTAAAAAAAGAAAAATAAATAAATAAAAAGCTTAAATTTTACAAAAGCATTTTGAAAATACAAAACACTGTATGGTATTTTATATTAATAACATGTTTTATATAAATATTTTAGATTTGATTTTGTAAATATAATTGATTATTGCACAAAAATCTTTCTTCTCTTACATTTATTTTAAAAAAAAAATCTTTTATAAAACCTGTTTCTAAATATATTGATTATTATTGATAAAGATTATATTAATAACTGCTTAAGAATCATGATCTAAGAAAGATGATTAATTTTCATTAATTAAAACGTAAAATAAAAAATCTTTTTTTTTTAATTGAAATATAAAATGTATTATTAATGACAAATATTAAAAAAAAAGTTTAAAAAAAAATTAAAATTAAAAAAGTAATAAATTTAGTTACGAAAAAAATCGTAAACATTTTTATTTTTTAACTCAGATGATAAGAAAGAAATTTAACCTATTTCAAGAAAAATTTAAAAATAATAGAACGACTTTTCCATTTTGGTTATTGTTGACAATAATATTCTGAACAAATACTTTGTAATTATGTTTTTTCTTACTTATTCCCATTGGGGAAATGACAAAAAGTTCTTTGAAATATGAAAAAAATAAATTTGCAATGCAAAGTGAATGAGAAAAGTTAAATTAGAAAAGTATCACGTAGAACGAACTGTTTTCTTTCTTTTACATCTAAAGCAAACTGGAATACATTTTTATTTGTACCTGGAAAACGTGCTCTACAATAAAAATATTTTAAAGGAATTTTTCCTTGGGTTATTCAAAACTTAAAGCTGCAAACATGTAACAAACATTTTACGTAGATTCAACAAAACAAAAAATAAAATAAAATAAATGCAAAAATGCAAGGAAAAATTTAAAATAAACACGTTTCTTTAAAATACAGCTTTTAACTTCTTTTTTTCGAAATATAACATTTTAAAATGAAATAGTTTTAACTTATTCGAGGTATTGTATAAAAACAAATATGTATTGATATGTATTGTTAACATATGTTAATTATATGTCATTAATTTTTTTAATTGCATTACACATTATTTTCATTATTATTTTATTTTCAGTTTATAGATTTGACAGTTTAACCCTTTGTATCCTCGAAAAAATTCCTTAATATAACATAAATTTACTACAGGATTTCATTGGGATTTCAATGTCCGTATAGTTTAAGTTAAACATTTACAAAAAAAAAAAAAAAAAAAAAAAAAAAAAAAAAAAATTGTAACAGTTTTCTAAATTTAACACTTTCGCGACCGCTGACGTAGATTCACGTCATTTGAAGACTCTAACTACACCAGTGGGCGTTTCTTTCGCAATTTGTATGTTACTTATTTCTCAAAAATATACCTAATATTCATATTTGTACTATCAATATACTATGTATATAAAAGCTTTGATTAGAAAGAGTATAACTATAATGTATATCCATTTGTAATATAAATGTGAATGCAGAAAAGTTTGTTCTGAAATATTGTAACTAGAGATAATTGCGCCCACAGTTGGACCTTATTGTGAAAAAGACAAAAACATGCGGTCGCGAAAGTGTTAATATGAAATGTTTCTCATGCATGAAGAAATATAATAGAAAAGTTTCAAACTATTTTTCCAAAAGTAAGGTAATTTGGGATATAAAGGATTAAATAAAATCTATGCTTTTGTGTTTTTCCAGTTTACTTTCAAATAGTTGAGTAAAACTAACAAAACATTTTTTTTTTTTTTTTTTTTTTTACTTTTCTTTATAATAACCATGGTCAGTTGCTTAATTTCTAAGAATATGGCATTAGTTAAGTTTGAAAAATCATATTGATTACTTTCATATCAAAATTACCCTAAAGACAAATATCTCTCAATTTAATTATTTATATATTAAATAAATTCCTTTAACATATAAACTAAAAATTTCAAGTTTAAACCAAAGTAATATATTCATTTTAAATAATTCCGCAATGAATAGAAATGTAACTCTATTTCTAAAGTTGGTCGTTATTTAACTAATTAAATAGCTGTTGAAATCACAGATATGAGAAAAAAAATAATAATAACTACACGGTGTAATCTGTAGAATAATAATACAAATACAGTAGGGCAACGATTATCCCCGGAATTGGGTGGCAAAAGCACTGCTGATAGTGAAAATCGCGGATAACCAGAAAAACAGAGTAAAATGGGGTGCAAACAGGAAAAAACATATTTCAGCAAAAAGACTATGTTTTATGTTACAAAAAATATTGTGCAAAAGCCAGCAGTTTGCCTTTTTGCTTCAAAATGTCTCGCACTGCTGTTTCCTCTATACTATAATCCAAAGACATTTGCTTTCTTGAAGAGACATTTTCTATTTTAGAAATGATTTCAAATTTTTTCGCAATTGTTAACACAACCTTCTTTCGTTTTTCAGCCGTTATTAATTTTTTTTTCGCGCCTCTCGCGTTCGCGGATAATCGGTGCTTTACTGTATTACTATATTTGTACCACTATAAATACAGTTTTTAAACAAAACTTAGTATATTGTGGCCCCACAAAAGTTCCTTCTATATGTTTTTCGTATTCAAATAATATAAACAAGAACAATAACCATTTTGCATTGCTAAAATAAGAAAAAAAAAATTCAAAAATGGAGAAACAATGAAACATTTAATATATATATATATACAGATGAGTGACAAAATAATGTGAACATTTTCGCTTCTTTACGTTTTGTTAAATAACTTTAAAAGTTCCTTAGGAATCATCTTGAAACTTTGGTATCGTAAAGAACATGTTATACCTCATATTTTTCAGGAAAAGTTGTGTCATGAAAAGGAAAAGAAGACCATTAAAAAATTAAACAAAAACCAAACTGTTTTGAATCACCCTGTAAACGGTAATGCTTTAAATGTGTTTTGGTAGTAGCGTGTGCTTCTGAGGGCTTTTCTCATTATCTGTATAAAATTTTATGAGGCTACCACATATATTTATTGAGATAAGGGCTTCTTTTAACAATTTCAAAAGCAATTTCTACCTTTTGAACTACAGGCATGAGAGTGCAGAAAATTAAAAAAATAGGAAACACGCGTGTTCATAAAATTTATTTCAAATGAAAAATAACGCGCGTGGGGAAAACTATACAAATATGTTTATAAAATTTATTTCAAATTAAAAATAATGCGCACAGGGAAAAACTATACAAACTACTTTAAAAGTGACAAATTAAACTAAAAGAATAATGCACATCAGCACAATAAAACCTGCGTAAAAAAAAAAAAAAAAAAAAAAAAAAAACTAGCAATCAACATTTAATCATTGATTGGTGTTGAAAAATCGGAAAGGGGGAGGGGTAAAAAGTAGTTCATGAGTGAGAAATATTAAACACATTTCTACTTCTTTTTGGGTTCTAGAGAATATCATAAAGTAAGTTTAAAATTGACATTGACATTTTTGTTGCGAATGGATAAATATTCAAAAATAAAAGGCTTCCCGCAGAATGTTTGATCGTCGATGTCGATGGTTAGAGATGAAAAATAAATAAATAAATAAATAAATCTGGAGCGACTCCACTCGACTTTCCGAACATTGAGTAATTAATGGTTCTGTAGATAAAGAAAAGTAAGAGGAGTCGTTAAATAAACAAAAGAGAGAGAATTATAATAGGGAGTTTGAGTATTTTTCTTTATATAGTACATGATTTTTAATTTAACGCTATTTTACCGAACACTTAGATTATAATAATAAAGAATATTTTGTTGTGTCCCTGTAAAAACCTACAAATGCTAGATTCACCAAAATGTTTATAGTTAGTGCAACAGTGACTTATAATATTTGTATAAATTTTCAGCTCCATCGGATAAGGCATTTAGACGCTATCGTACTTTAAAGTTTGAGCCTATATGCCACAATGATAGAGAAATTTGCATTTTGTCCCTGAAAAAGAACCATAAGTGCTAGATTCTCGAAAGTTCATAAAGTTCGTGTGACGGTGACGTACAAGATGTATATAAATTTTCAATTCACTTGAATAAGGCGTTTAGTCGCTGTCGCACTTTAAATAATTTGAGCCTATTGGTCTTAATAATGAACAATTTTTATTTGTGTCCCTGTAAAACTCGTTAAGTGTTATAGGGTCACCAAAATCTATATAGTTTGTGTGAAGGTGGCCTATAACTCGTATAAAAATTTTCCACTCCAACGGATAAGGCATTTAGATGCTATCGCACTTTAAATAATTTTACCCCATAGGCTATAATGATACAGAAATATTTGTTGTGTCCCTGTAAAAACACTAGAAGTGCTAGATTCACCAACATCTTTGCAGTCCATGCAGCTTTTGCCTATAATATGTGTATAAATTGTTTTTTGAGTTTAATAAGGCGTTTAGACGCTATCGCACTTTTTAATATTTGGTCCCACAGGCAATAAAGAATTTTTCTTTGTGTCCCTGTAAAAAAAACTATAAGAGCTAGATTCTCCAAAATCTATACATATTGAGTATCTGTAGCCTATAATATATGTATAAATTTTTTGCTCAATTGAATGAGGCGTTTAGATGCTATCGCACTTTTAAAATTTTGGCCCCACCGTCCATAATGATATAGAATTTTTCTTTGTGTCCCTGTAAAAAAAACTATAAGTGCTAGATTCATCAAAATCAATAAAATTCGTGCTACGGTGACTTGCAACATGCGTACCAACTTACAGCTCATTCGAGCAAAGTGTTTAGACGCTAGCGTGTTCACTCACACACATACATACACACACACATACACACACACACACACACACACACACACACACACACACACACACACATACATACATCATCGTAAAAATAGTGAAAACGGACTCAGGGGACCTCAAAACATATAGAAACTCTGAAATCTCGAATTCGGATTTTTGACATGATTACAATACTTTCCTTACATGCATAAGTTCGGAAAGTAAAAACGAGGGGAAGGAGCAGGACAAAAAGAAAAAAATTACATGAGTGAGAAATATTGAATAATTCTGCTCTTTTATATGTTATAGAATCTGATAAAGCCCGTTTAAAATTAATATTGACGTTTATATTTTGGATGGAGACAGATTGAGAATCTATCTAAAGTCTTTCGTGGAGCTTTTGAACACTGGTCGTTATTGGGGTTTGATTTAAATAAAAAAAAATAAATAAATAAACGCGGAATTAACGGAAAACGCAAAAACGCGAAAAATCGCGGATCAGCGGAAGAATCTCATTCCTGTATCTATAACACGTAGGTTATTAGACCCAGTGCAAAGCCATTTTCAGGAAATATAGCATACTACAATAGACACTAGACACAGCATACAACAATCAGAATGCAAAAATTTTAAATAACTTACGAAATACTAGCACTTTTACTACTATGCATGTGCAAGCTTTATAAAAATTTCATTTGCACAATTTAATAGCCAAAGGTACTGAGCATTTTATATGAAAACTCCAAACAAATATCATGTAAATTCAAAACGTTACGAGAGATAGAATGAACAGAATTTAAGTTCTTCTCGAAAAAAAGAAAGATGTTAAGGGATTCTATCAACGTTTATTTGCAGTCAGCGAAAATACTGTATTACCATTGGGCATTCATTGAATCAAGATAAAAATGTGAGTAAAACACCTTATAGTTTAGCTTTTATTTTGAGAGAACTGAAATTCTGTTCATATTATGTTCATGATTGCTGTATGCTGTGGCTAATGTAGTATACCATATTTCCTGAAAATGGCTTTTCACTGGGTCTAATACCCTACGTGTTATAATTAAAAAAGTGGAAATTATTTTTTGCATTTTTTAAAGAAACCATTATATCTCCATGAATATATGTGGTAGCCTCATAAAATTTTATACAGATAATGAGAAAAGTCCTCATAATCATTTGCTACAGCCAAAACGTATTTAAAGCATTGCCTTTTACAGGGTGATCCAAAATGTTTTTATATTTGTTTAATTTTTTACTGGTCCCCTTTTCATTTCATGACACAACTTTTACTGAAAAATATCAGGTATAACACGTTCTTTACACTACCAAAGCTTCAAGATCATTCCTAAAGAACTTTTCAAGATATTTGACAAAACATAAAAAAGTGAAAGTGTTTACATTATATTGTCACCCATCTGTATATATTTAAACTGAACAAAATCCATAGTTTTGCTTAATATATTACAGACACATGGTGAAACCATTCGTTTTAAAGCTATAGACGACTGAAAATGATACATTAATGATTATACAACCTTTAGTTTAACATATTGAAAATTTGAGTACTTTTCAGTATTTCACACTGGTTGAGTATTTCACACCGGAAAGGAGAGGAGAAGCAATGCCCCTGATTGGCGACTATTTTTATAAATAAAAAAAAATTATTTTTTAAACGATTGGTTAAAAGGAAATCTAATTTTGTATTGTTGCATACTTGGGGGTTCATACGTTGCCCGAGAATGAAAGGCGAATCTTGCAGAGGCTGGAAACTTTATTTACTGAAAATTTGAGAAGACTACAGGTCTATAAACCAAGTACCAACTTCACTTTCACCAGTAAACACAACTTAAATAACAGCTGGCAACAGCAAATTCACAGTACAAACTGTATCACAGCATTAACACACAGCAAGGCTGTAATTAAAGAGTCTCAGAGCTCTTTATCGTAAGGCAATTGTATGCTGTGCATGCCTCTTGATCGGGAATGTGATATGCTTCAGGCCACTTGGTGAAATAGTCCATCACAACAGGGATGTACGTATTTCCTCGGGAAGTCCGAGGCAATGGACCCAAGATGTCAAGCGCGATCCGTTCAAATGGTGCTCCTACGTTATACCATTGTAATCTTCCTCGGCTTCGTTTCTTCGGGCCTTTACGTGCCCACAAGCATCACAGGATTTGCACCATTTCTCCACGTCCTCCCTTGCCTCGCACCAGTAAAAGCGTTCTCGCGAGAACTTTATGTACGTAGAATCTTCATCATCCCAAAATAGCCTCCGGTAGGGCTACTATGTAGTTGCTCTGGAACATCTGGAATTTTCGATCGGGGTAATAAAATCTGCCATCTTAAACTCATTCCATCGTCAAATTCCCATTTTCTGTATAGTATAGTCATAGAAAAAACTCTAAGACCACATGTGAAATTGCAAAAATTTTAATTTTACTAAAAAAAGGAAACATCAAATAGTATAAACAGAATAAAAAATAATAAATCTGCACATAGTTTTATAAAAGAATGGTAACTATACATTATATGCTGTTGTAACTATATATTATATGCAAATGATTTTTTTTTAACAATATAAAAGGGTGGGAAAAACTTTAAGACCACGAAGTTAAACATTAATTCAAAGTGTTGCATTCTAATTTTTAGTACCTCGTGTGTTTTCCTTTCACACTTATTATTTCTAAAAGACGATTTTGGAAGGATTTTGCTAGATTTTTGGATGTCAGAATCGATATTTTATCTCATGCTTTTCAAATAGGAGATTTGAGCTCAGAAACAGAATGGTATTGTTTACCATTTTCATATACCTTGCGTGCAACGATGCCCCACGTGTTTTCTATGGAATGCAAGTCTGGATTTTTGACCGGAAATTCTATAAATATTACATTATTTTCAGTTAGCCAAGAAATGGTTGAAGTAGATTTGTGCACAGAGAGAGAAAGACGCATTATCGCAAAAAAATAAAATGTTGATCCATAAACTCATCTTTTAATGGACCAAAATTATTGTCAGTATATCCTGATAGTCAAAAGAGTTCATATTACCTTTAGTGAATACAATATCACTTTTACCTCGAGCACATAAACCTGTTCAAATCATGACAGATCCCCTCCTTGCACTCGCTTTGAGAAATACGTATAATCCTGTTTTAAACCACGTCACTAGTTTCATAAACCGTCAGGTCTATCTAGGTTAACCTTCTTGTCGTCTGTGAACACTATGTTTCGCCAAAAGTTAGGTTTTAAAACATTAGATGTTGCGAATTTCAATCTTGCTTCAATATGCCGTTTTTCCAGCTTAGGTTTGCTTTTTAATTTTTAATATTTGATATTTTCGCATGATTCAAGACATTTCTAACAGTTATAGTATAACAGGTACAGAAATATATGTACTTGATCTTTTAGCTGACGTAAGATTTCTCAAAATCTGTTAATGTGTTCATGAGATTTTCAGCAATGAATACTCATTTAATTAATTTACCATAATTGGATCCAAAGCAAATTTTGGCAAACATGAAGAAAATAAATAACAATATAATTTTAAGTACATGATATTTACAGCAATGCAAAATTATCATAATGAACGTTACAAAATATATGTAAATTTTCCAGGAAACGATACTTGCTTTAAAAAAAAAAAAAAAAAAAAAAAAAAATGGCATTGCTAAACATCCCCAGCAGCAAAATCTTGTGAAACTTTCAAAGCAAACCTTCAGAATATTGCCACGCTGTGCATCTTCAAGAGCATCAATATGCTGATGGACTAGGTCAGCAAGCGCGAATTAGAAAGGAATTCAACCTGCCATGTCTCTTACAAGGAAACTCTTTGAAGCGGTAATCACCGATTTTCTTGAAAAAAATTCTGGCATAAGATTTAATCATGAATAGCATCTTCCTAAAATATTAGCTGCTGAGTCGCAATAGATAAGCTATAAAAAATTATTAAAAATGGAAGCATGTTTGCAATATTTCCAAAAAAGCGCCTGTTTGGCGACTGCATTCTTCGAAATTTCATTGCAATGAAGACTTAATAGATGTAGATGTTCTTCTTTCTTTTTGATAGTCAAACGAACTCCCTACGCTGTCGAGTACATGAGAATTCAGAATAGATTAACAAAAACCAGATAATTTACCAGATTGAGACTTATTTATTCGAAATTCTAAATAACATTTAATATTTCAGTTAAATAAGCTGTGTCAATAACAATTGCAAGAATATTTACATCAAGTTTTTAATAACGACATTAAAAAAATATATGATCAAAACTTTTTTATAAATTTAAATAAAACAAAACATTTTATATTAAAACACAAAGCTGTTTTTTTTTTTTAAACTAAAATGAAAGCATTTCGTATCCGAACACATTTTTCTTATAAGGGTTACATGCAAACGGAACGCTTGCAACTTCGATGACGTAAATATTGCAAATTTTTGCAAATTCAGTCGGCAGTAAAAGTATCCGAGCATTAGCAGGAATTCCTATGTAAAAAGGTACACTTTATGCAGTTTTGTTAAATAAATCCTTGTCGAATCCTCTTCTTAGTCAGTCTAAGAACATGATTCGACAAGGATTTATTTAACAAAACAGTGTTAAGTGTGCTTTTTTTATACAGGAATTTTTGCTAGTGGTCCGATACTTTTGCTGCCGACTCTAGTCATACATTTGGAACACTTGCAACCGGAAGTGTTTCATTTGTATGTACCCCTTAGTCTGATCATTTTATTGGGCAGTACGAACCTTCGACGAACAAGCAACTCCACAGAATATGAGTTGTGTGGATCCAATATCTCATTAGAGCTACGCAATGAGCAATTGGAGACGATCTATTATTCTACCCTAAATTTCGTCCTGTTTGTTGGTTGGGTTTAACGTCGCACTAGTACTGCACTATGGGCAATTGGCGACGGTTTGCGATGCACTCCTGAGGAGGGTCCGGTACATCGGCAGGTGATAAATGGTTGCATTCTGCGTATGTTTTTTATTTTTAATATATACATGCGATTTGTATGTTTGACTCGACAACCCCCTCCTGTAAATTTCGTCGAGATGAGGACAGATATAACATAGGGAGGTATACTATTGTAACAATCGCAGCTATCTTAGATCACAAGTCGGATCGAGCACTCGGCAGCAAAAGTAACCGAGCACTAGCAATAATTCCTGTCTAAAAAAAAAAGTACACTTAATACTGCTTTGTTAAATAAATCCTTGTCGAATCAGGTTCTTAGTCAGTCTAAGAACATGATTCAACAAGGATTTACGTAACAAAGCAGTATTAAGAGTGCTTTTTTCTGACGGGGATTACTGCTAGTGTTCGGATACTTTTGCTGCCGACTGTACGATCCGACTTGTGATCTACGTTAGCTGAGATTGTTACAATAGTACAGTCGGCTGCAAAATTATTCGAGCACTAGCCAATAGTTCCTATATTAAAAAAGTACACTTAAGACTGTTTTGTTAAATAAATCCTTGTCGAATCATGTTCTTAGACTGACTAAGAACATGACTCGATGAGGATTTATTTAACAAAGCAGTATTAAGTGTACTTTTTTTAGACAGGGATTATTGCTAGTGCTCGAATAATTTTGCAGCCGACTGTATGCCTCTCATAACCGGATTAAAATACAAAAAATTTAAAAAACACCCTGGATCGGCTGTGGAATCGAACCCATTCTTTTACACGTGAAGGAGATTAGCGAGGGTTACAGTCGGCTGCAAAATTATTCGAGCACTAGCCAATAATTCCTATATTTAAAAAGTACACTTAAGACTGTTTTGCTAAGCAAATCCTTGTCGAATCATGTTCTTAGACTGATTAAGAACATGACTCGACAAGGATTTATTTAACAAAGCTGTATTAAGTGTACTTTTTTTTGGCAAGGATTATTGCTAGTGCTCGAATAAATTTGCAGCCGACTGTACATACTCACTCGGCCACAGAGGATCTGCATTCAGCATAACAATTATTTTTAAAACAACAAGATTTCGCAGTTAATAATTCTCAGAAAATTACCTATGAAAAAAATCACTGCGCAGCACTAGTTCAGCATAAAACCCAACCAACCTTATGAAATTCTAATGCATATTTTTACAAAATAAATTACCAGAAATGTAAGAAGCCATAAAGGTTATGCACGTGTTTTGAAATTTTAAATAATCCCCTCCGTAAAGGATCAAAGTTGTAAACACGTCTACGGACCATCTCTAGGAATGTACCCTAGACTGTCGCCATTGCATATCTGTAGTGCGAATTAAAACTTAAAACCTACTCAACCTCAAATATCTTAAATATTTTAATTTTGATTTATTTATTTGAGTATTAATTTCAATCAACTATTCTAACAATCAAATGTTCAATCAAATATTATAATTCATATTGGTCGCCAATTGCCCATTTCGCAGTACTAGTGCGACGTAAAACCCAGCCAACCAATCTATAAATCAGATTAGTTTTTAAATCGTCTGCAAATTTATATACAGTCGGCTGCAAAATTATTCGAGCACTAGCAATAATCCCTGTCTAAAAAAAGTACACTTAATACTGCTTTGTTAAATAAATCCTTATCGAGTCATGTTCTTAGTCAGTCTAAGAACATGATTCGACAAGGATTTATTTAACAAAATAGTCTTAAGTGTACTTTTTTAATATAGGAACTATTGGCTAGTGCTCGAATAATTTTGCAGCCGACTGTAAATGCACATGCCGAGTGCTTCAGACATTAAATTACTCCAGATTTTATATAAGCTGGAGTAATGTAAAAGTAACTCTGAAATTGCATTATTTTAAATGAATACAATATTGAAACATTACATAAAATAATGGAAAAGATTATATCTAACACAAAACATAATGGGGTACATACAAATGAAACACTTCCAGTTGCAAAGCCGTTTGCAGGCGTTTCAAATGTATGACTGCAGTCGGCAGCAAAAGTATCCGAGCACTAGCAAAAATTCCTATGTGAAAAAAAAAGCACACTTAACACTGTTTTGTTAAATAAATCCTTGTCAAATTGTGTTCTTAGACTGACTACGAACAGGATTCGACAAGGATTTATTTAACAAATCTGCATTAAGTTTACTTTTTTTACATAGGAATTTTCGCAAGTGCTCTGCTACTTTTGCTGCCGACTGTATTTGCAAAAAACTTGCAAAATTTACGTCATCGAAATTGCAAGCGTTCCGTTTGTATGTAACCCAATGTCACTTTTTCTAAATAGAAACTTCTAGATTTCAGAAAATATATTGAGTGTTGAGTGGGTTTTAACGTCGCACTATAGCTACGCAGTGGGAAATTGGAGATGGTCTTGTATTCACTCATAGGGATATTTTGGAGACATGCCATCATAATTTTGATTCTCCGCAGAGGGGATGGATTCCTTGCTTCAGTCACCCTAGAGCGATAGAAAACACAACCCTCCTATACTGAAGTCCCTTGGCATCACTGAAGGAAGGTTAATGTGATTTGGCGATTACTTTTTTCGTATTTGGCGTTCAAAACGTAAAGTTTAATAATTTTTTACAGCTTTCCTGTTGCGATTCAGCAGCTAATTGTTTTACAAGTGAATTAAGTATAGTGTAAACTATTTTCTGTAATTTTTTTAAGAAAATCGGTGATTACCGCTTGGAAGAGTTCCCTTGTTAGACTCAAACGTAGAACCTATCGGCTAATGGATAAACGTTTCCTGGATTATTATCACTCTATAGCCACATATGCTACTACCTGGTGAATCTCTTTTCTTATCCATGATAAGATGATCGTGGAACCATTTCAGAAATAAAGAGAGGTTATCTTCAGCTTTAGTGCCCTTTGCCACTTTTTTATCAGCTTTGCTAGAAGAACTGTAGCACACATTTCTAGGTGCGACACTGTGATTTTTTTTTTTATGGGCGCTATCCTGGATTTACTGGCAATCATCTTCATCTTAACTTCTGCTTTCCTATTGTTTGACTTGGAATGTGTGACTTCAACAAGATCTAATTCTGAGCCGTCTGTAAATCCATATAATTCTCAGTAATTGAATGTTCTATAATACTGCATCTCTCAATCTTTATATCATTTATTACATGTAAGTCTTCATAAAATGATTACGCGCTTTTTGTATCTCTGCTGGAAAACAGTCACTCCAGTCTGTCTTTAACAGTCATAACGTTTGCATAAATATATTTTTGTCTTTGATACAATGGGACCCAACAACCCCAAAACGTCAAAGATGTGTGCTATTGGTTTTCACTTAATACACATTTCCTTGGTCTGCACAGTTACTGGTTAAAGTATAGCAGTAAATGAAAAGTTAATTTCTTTGGGATACCAACGACCGCATAATGCTTTGGTCATTTTGTTGCTTAAGGGGTCAGGTCCTTTGAAAGAATACGACATCAGAAAAAATGACCATAGCTTTACTTAAAATAATTTTTAAAAAATTTGTTTTAAAACTTCTAATTTTTAACAGGATAGGTTAAAACTAGAAGGTTACATTTTTATCTCTCTATTACAATTATTAAAAAAAAACTCTACGTTTTTTATTTAAGTTTTTCAATAAAAATCTTAGAGTGTGAATTTTTTGTTGATGTATAATCTTGCGTGCACAACATCACCGTGATGGTTAGCCAGAATTTAATGAAAGTTTAATAGATTTTACATGATATACAAGAATAAGAAATGAGAAACAATTAGCTTTTTAACATTAAAAATGTTATAATTATAAGCATAATTACGCCAAAAATAGTAATCGTTTTTTAATAATAGTTATAATGTATTCATTTTTTTTTTCTTCAAAAGAATGGAGCTTTCCAGCAAAATTATTTTTCGTCATTTTAATTATAGAATAATTTTCCATGTGCCCTTTTTTTTTTTTTTTTTTTTTTTTTTTTAAGTTTTATTTGATGTATCCTTTACATGTAAACTTGCGCTTAAAGCTTATATCGAAAAAAAATTAACAATGACATTTTTAAGAAAAAATGAAATAAATTAAAAATATACAAGTATTCTAACAACTATATTAGAGAGATAAAACCATTTGTAATCTTTTGTGGCACAAAGTTAATTGTTCTTGTTTAAATTACACTGCCACCGGAATTTATGAACAAAATTAAAATAAACGAAATAAATGGCGGTAAAAATGTGCTTTACGGTCCTTCTTGGCGATTTTTTGGCGAGTTTTTTCCGAACTCGCCGAGTCTGCGCGGTGTTTTTTTTCTCTCCCGTCCTTTCCAAAATGGCGGACAGGAAGCACGGTTTCCCAGTTTTTCTAACCGTTCCAAGAAGGCCGATTTACGCAATTTAAAGCGATTATGTAAACATAAAGCGTCAGAAATATCTTACAAATACTTGAGTAAAGAAAAATACAAATTTTTAACAATTGTTATCAATTAAATCTAAGAAATATTACAAAACAAAAACAGCACAAGTAACTTAATATACATAAATAAGCATTTAAATAAAAAAGAAAGTTTATTTACTTACCCGTTTTATAATTTCCGAAAAAACTAGCATTTTCCTTGAAAAAAAGAAATATCCCCTCTGCATATAACGATATAACCATGTACACCAACCACTCTAGCATCACTCTTAAACACTAATCCAAAGCTTTTTTTTAGCATAAACATTCAATAGTACAAAACCAATAAACGCTACTCAAAAGCTTTTTTTTTAAGATACTCAATCTAAATATTCAATTTTACAAAACCAACAAATGACAATTTTACCTAAATAAGAAAAGCGGCACACTGAAAAACGAAACTCTTGGAAAAACGAAGAAAATAATCTCTGGAGATTTCGATTTTATCATGTACACCAACCACATCAACACAATTGCAAACCGTACTCAACGTATTTCTTATGATATTCAACACAAATAATCAATTTAAAATAAATCGCAATTTCACAGAAGAAAATCAACAAACGTGTGCATCCATGCCTCACATATGATGCAATGAAACGGCCTACTGTTGCCAAAATTCAAAAAACAAAAGAAACAAATCGAAATACCAGACTCTTTCTGAAAGGACCTAAGACTACTGTATAAGTAGTCTTAAAAGGACCAAAAAAAAAAAAAAAAAACAGAGAATACAACAATAACCTTAAATATAACCCAGATAAGCACAGTGCATTTAACGTCACACTACTACTGCGTTATGGGCGATAATCTCGGAGATTCGCAAGTAATGTTGCATTTAACATCGCACTAGCACTACCCTTCGGCGACAATCTCGGAGATACGCCAGTAAGGTAAGGTGACCATATTTTCAAACACTGATTTGAGGACAAATTACCGTTTGTCCCCAAATCGAAGTAAATGTCGAGGACCTTGAAAACTGTATTTGGGGACTTTTTCGAGGACACGATAGACCAATATCTATATGCATTATTAATAAAAAGAACTCTGATTTATACATTACAAAATGCTTTGAATCACTTTTTTCTACGAAAAATTGCTGAGCCTAAGGTAAGTTTATGCAAATTAAACTATCCCAGCATTATTAAAATAATCAAGTCTATAGAACCCATTTACACTTTATTATGATCAGGCCCTGACTAACGGCAGGGCATACGGGGCAAATGGCCTGGGCCCCCCTTCTGGAAGGGGCCCCCCTACAGACGTATGCAGAAATTCTGCAACCTAAAAAGCTCTTTTGCCACTGCAAGGGGGGCCCCCAGAATAGGCTTGCCCCGGGGCTCCAGGTACCCTAAGTCGGGCCCTGATTATGATGATAGGAGGAAACACAAAATAGCACCATTTCATTTTAATCTTTAGAATCCCCACTCCCTGAAATGCAGAAGTTATTCCCGATTATATAACTAAAGAAATAATTTCATTAAGCAAATTTTATTTTTCACTTAACATAAATCGGGCAAGATAGAATTTATATACTGATTAGTAGTGCATGATTCTTTCTCTGCTCATGAAGTATGAGGGTCTTTATTTCAAAGTTCCGTTGATTTTCAAGATAATCCAATTATTAGAATGTGATTTTGATTGGATTGGAATAGATGGGTTTAACGTCTCATTAGTGCTGTACAATGGGCAATTGGCGACA